>VXBW01005306.1:1228341-1272874 GCA_013400375.1 Thinocorus orbignyianus
AACCAAACAACCAAAACAACAGCTGTGAAACACTGGTAGAGAAAGAGGCAGACAGAGAGGTCCTGTAGCCATGTTATTTGATAAAAATTAACTGGGATGCTGCCTCCAATTTGTGTTTATCTACCAAGACAGATTTTTAACAATATTTACTTCTATAACTGTCCTCCCTTAGGGCTCCGGCTGTGCTGCTGATTTGAGGCCAAGGTTCACCAAGCTTTGGATAGATCCAGATAATAATAAGAAAAGATAAATAGAGCCTAATGATAAGCTGTGGATGACATGTTGACAACCAATGCTGCTGCTGCTGCTGCCACCTGCCTCCTCACAGCCTCCTCTGGGGAGGCATGCCACCTGACCAAGGTCATCATATAGGAGACATAAAGATGTGACAGTGTAAGGGTTTTCCCTTTCATCAGAGCAGGACTGTCAGTCCAGCGTAAGCACTGCCAAGGAAACCTGCTGCCACCAGCCCCAGCGTTCTCTGCCTTACATTCCAGGCCATTAGCAAGGGATTTTCTGTCTGCAGCACGGATGACTTGATTCAACTTGTGCTGCATGTCTGCATGTGATAAATGTTTCCTGAGGACAAGAAAGGGTAAGTGCAGAAACAAAAAAGCCTTGCAGAGAACTGCACAACAGTGGGCAGAATATTACACAGTTGACACCGGAGCAAGAAACACTGCAGGTTTATGAAATCCCTCAGCC
This sequence comes from Thinocorus orbignyianus, assembly GCA_013400375.1. Taxonomy (NCBI): domain Eukaryota; kingdom Metazoa; phylum Chordata; class Aves; order Ciconiiformes; family Thinocoridae; genus Thinocorus; species Thinocorus orbignyianus. Next base: position 1,229,047 of record VXBW01005306.1, read on the forward strand.
TTTATCTCATTTAAAGAGCACCTTAACAAAGGCCCAGTGAAGGAATCAGGAGGTTTTCTGTTATCTTTAGAGTTCTCCATTCCTCTAGGGGATTTAGATGAATACAGGTGTACGAGGCAGTTAAAAACCTCACCTGTACAGTCATAAATCAGTGCAAGCAAAGGCTATCACCCTGATGTAACGTGCACCACAAAGTAATGTAAGAAGGAAGAACTGACTTCTAAGTCTTAGATCAGCAGCTGAAAGAGAGTGAACACTAGTTTCAACTTTAACTTGTTTCTTTAATCGTGCTTCCAGGTTAGGCATTGATCATTAATAAAAGTAACAACAAAAAATCTTTACAGACTTTGAAGAAACCGTAGTTCTTTAAGATTAAGAAGTTATTTCCCAAAGCTACCTCTAGCTAATGGGGGTAAACTCTCTTGGCTTCCCCCATCAAAACAAGATCCCCTCTGGGGGCAATTCAAAGTAATCAAACCCCAGCTCTGGTCTGCTATCGACTATAACAGGAATTTAAGAGGTGAGTTTTTGAAAATATCCTCCCCAGACCTCATCTGGCAGGAGTATGGAGTTGAATAGACTCTGCACTAGAAGGGATGAACAGAAAATTTTGCCTCATAAGGGTCCCAAAGACGTTCTCTTCTTCTTAGGGGAGGAGAGGAGAGAAGAAAAAAAAAAAAAAAAAACAAAAAAGAAAAAAAAAAAGGATTAAAAACCTCACAGAATTGGACACATTATATACAGCGCTTGCCTATTTAGTTCTGGGGATTATCCTCTCCTTCAGAGGTAATAGACATTCAAATCAGCTGTAACCAGATTATTCTTCTTAAAGATTTGTATTACCACTACACCTGGGGGCTGCATCTGTGATTATATTTGATGTAGGCACAGTAAACCTAAGGCATAAAAGAACCTTAGACACACACACACACACACACACACACACACACACACAAATTATCTAAACAGACAAACCAGACAAAGGGAGAGAGAAGAAATAAAGCTGAAGAGGGCAAAGTTGCACCACAGACCAGTGGGGTAGGAGAGCAAAGGTCTCCAACAGCACCTTATTGCCTTGTCTAGACAGTCATTACGCTGCCTCTCTTGATGAAACCCACAATGAACTAGCGTTGGCAAGAACACTCCCAAGAAATGCTATATTAAATAAACGAGTAATATTTGTCCTCAAGCATTGACATTCAGGCTGAAGGGTATTGGAAATCAGGTTTGGAAGACAGAGTAGGGGTAATGTAGAAGCCTTCATGCATGTGACTCAGAAAATCAATTTTTAAGGACTGTGTTTTTGTAGTCCAGGAAACCGGCCAAACAGGAGTCCAAACATAACGTAGCCACACTGTGAAATAAGGAACATAAATAGAGGGATGAACAAAAAAAAGAAGAGGCCTCAACCCCAGCTTCTCCCCAGTGTGACAGTACACAAACCTGCATGGCAGCAACAGCTTTGTTTTTCAAACCCTTTCATTCGCAAACCCCAACAGACGCCAAAAATAACTTTGTACTAGCCAGCTAGGAATTGAGGGCTTGAGAAATGGCTGCTTTCCAAAGCCTCCAATGTTCCCCTCTCCTCTCTCCAAATGAAAGTGAATGGGAACTGTGCTCCTAACTCAGCTTGAAAATTTTGCCCAAAGACAGCAGATATGAATAGAGCCAGAAGGCTGATGAGTCATTCAGGTCAGCAAGTCTCCACACAGAGAAAATTAGATGTCAGCAAAGTCATAGTTTTCAATATACACTGGCTTAAATTTAGATATTAGTCTTAAAAACTGGGGGAAAAAAAAACCCTTTTTCTGAATAAGCAATAGATGTCATTGTATAAATAGCCTTTTGAAAACATCTTTTGAAAATGCAAGACTGTGGATAGAGTAGATAAGACTAATTAACTTATGTCAAATCCGTAATGGCATTCAGATGAATATTAGCTTCAACCTTACTTCGCTCAACCATTCCCTCAGATAAGTCAGTTAATGGTTGAGTTAGAGAAATAAAATTAGAAGATGAGGTAAGAGCAATAAAGGCAGCAGACAACTCCTCAGAAGTAAGACACAAGAGAGTACATGAGTGAAGGGAACACATTCATCTGCAGGCAGGGAAGACAAAGCAGTCAAATAAGAACACTTGGAAAGCCAAATAATACAAAGCAGGGAACAGGCAGAAGGCAAGGAAATTCAGAATAAAAATCCCAGGCGAAATATGTGATACAAAGAAACAGAAAGCAGTCGAGATTCTCACGCAAAGGGGCATGTCACAGTAATTGTCTGTCATTATGTACAATAATTTCTTCCCTGAAGAAAAGATTAAGCCAACATAGACACAAAATAGGGATTTAGCGGATGGCTCAGACAATACCTGACAAAGAAGTGGTTATAAAGTAAATTAAAAATATCTTACTGGTAAATTATATAGCCCACTCAAATACATAGAGGAACAGCACATGTTAAATAAGAGTTGTCACGACAGGTATTTGTCAAGTAGATGTACAATTTGGCATCCAGGTTGGTTAAGAAAATACAGAATTTGGGTAAAATAAACAGACAAACAGTTTACTGTGCTGCAACAAAGAAATTTATTTGGACAAGCTGTCACACCAGCAGTGGGTAGTGTGTAAAACACACAAATCTCATTATCATATGACTGCCCCACCTTCATTATTCAACTCTAAAACACCTTGTTGTCTGGCTTGCAACTACTACCCTCTCACATCTTGTTTTTTACCAAACTTACTGGGACCTGATGCCCTACTAGCTTGTCCTGAGAGCTCCGATACCTTCTTGTCAAATCAGACATCAAAGCAGCATGGTGCCTGATTCCCAAGAGAAACAGATGTTCCTAAAGAGAAACAAACGTTCCTAAAGGAGTTGGCTTCCCATTGAAGAAAGAGGTGCTTTCTATGCCTAGGTGAAAAGGCTCCTTTTCACTGATGCTCCTTGCCTGAACCATGTTGGCACTATGCAGCTGATTGCCAAACTAAGTTAACAATGGTAGCAAGCATCAGCTATCCTGCCCAAGATGGGGTGTTTAACATGTGGAAGAGCAGCTTGCAATATCCCCATGGATTCAGCTATCCTGAGGAGTAGCAGCTGCAACAGGAATCTAGGCAATTATTCAGAAATATTGATTTGCCTCAGAATAAATAGCTAATCAGAAAAAAAAAAAAAAAAAAAAGAAAGAAAGAAACCCCGAAAACCAAAAAAACAATAAATTACTGAAAATAAATAAATAGCGAACAGCGACAAAAATTTATGCTAAGCAGAGGTAGCTGACTGGTGACTGAGATCTTGAAGGAAATCTACAGAAACAGGTGGTTTGAGGGTCCTGCTCATAGGTAGCTGATGACAAAATGAAAATCAAGAATCTGATGTTTCTAATTATAAGCATCCGACATCCAGATGTTGTTCTATTTATTTAGTCAGCTTCCAGTGATACACACTATCCGTATTTCACTTGACCTGAGTAAATGACTGCAATGGACAGACTAACTGCAAGTGGTATAAGTTTGGTGTCAAATCTCAAGCCTACATTCACACATTATCAGTTAAAAATATCAGCATACTTGTCATTTAAAAATACATTCTTGGGCTCCATGACATACTCCAGGTAGATTTTTAAGAATACAAAATCAGTACTTAAATAACTCATCTCAAAAGGCAATAAAATCTACAGGTAGCAACAGAGATGACGCACAGCTTTGTACATACGACAATTTACTCAAAGTGTATATCAAGCACACTTTCCGAGCTATCACAACTTGTTAAATCAACGAGAAATCTGAAACTTTACTGAAGAGTACATGTTTCCAAGTTGCCATTATCATTATTTGAGCTACTGAGACCCCTGATGGCAACTGTAAAATATGCTAATTTTTCAGTATTGCAGAAATGTTATGTAAAGTATCTATTACTATTATGCAATCATTTAAATGGTGCAATGTGATGGAAAAAAAACAGTTAGCTGGACTCTAGCTAATGAGTATTTCATATCTTAAATAATTAATAAAGCTCAGTAGTAGACAAACAAACAGCTTTTTCGTTCCAGCACAAAACATTGAATATCTTGGTATTTTCACACAAAGAAAAAAAAAAACAACAAACAACAAACAAACAAAAAAACCCCAAACAAACAAAAAAAAAAAAGCCAACCAAAGCCAGATATTCTATGCATGATTCAGCAGATGCAGTTTGGGGTTTTTTGAAAGCAAATCTTGAAAGACAAGTCTAGCAAGTTGTTACAGTCAGTCTGTTCAGCCAGGACTAAAGCAAAGTTTTAGCTTGTGGCTGCCCCTTTGCCCAAGAGCTCCTTTTGTAGCCACCAACTCAAGGTGTACCTCTACATCTGGGTGTGAATCTCTGCCTGGGCTTCCTGGGCCCCAGATCTCCTGTGAGTTGCACAGGTGCCACCTCAGTGCTGTGGTGGGACTCAAAGTTATGTGCCAGCCTCCTCCCCAGCCCCTTGAGGCCCTAAAGAGGGAAGAGGATCAGGGGAAAGAGCTGGAATGAGCCTGTCTTGCAGGGAGAAGAGCCATGGACCCCAAAATGGGGATCACCACCACATTCTTCCCCACCAGAAATCTGACAGAGGCCTTCACAACTCTTCTCCCAGTGAGAAATGTGCTGCAGTTCATCAGAAGAAATCCTCTATGCTTTTCTCTCCTGTCCAAATACTCCCACTCTCAATCTCCAAGTGAAGCTCTAGGTACAGAAGATAACCCACAAGTGGCTACTGGCAGCTTTAATGGCTTTTAAGATCTCATCTCTTTATTAAGCTTCTTTTCTTGCATAATCACCTAGAGAAGTGCCCTTAGGTTTTTGAACCATTCTTCCTGACCTACTTTTGCTGACATGTAAGTATCTATAATTTTTATCCCATTTTTTTCTCTATCAGGTTCTACCAGTATGAACTTCTTCAAATCAATGGGCACATTCCTTCCTGAAATATTTTGTTGACACAGTTTTCAATGCCACTTAAGTCAGAGAAAAATGGAAGCAGAAAGTGTTACATATTTAAAGTAAAAAAACCCCAGCAAACTGTAGAAAGGACGCATGTTAAGGTATGTGGGAAGGAAGAACACTGGGTACTTCTTCAGAACTTAATGAGATCCTACTGGAAAATTATGCTGGCTGCTGCATCGGCTTACAGTGATCTTCATATACAACAAAGACACCAATCACTGTTCACCTCACACTTTGAGCTTGAGGCAAGCTTCTCTACCGTCTTAACACTGCCTGAAACGATACTCAGTGGCTCCACAGCTTTGAACTTAGAAGGTGAACGCTAAAGCTCTTTTGAAAATCACAGCTCTGCTATACTCTGCAAGAATGCTTTTTCCACCTAGATCCTTTTTCTTCATGTCAAATAAACCTGGCTTAGCCACACAAAAGTGAAGATAAATAGATTGTGAAATATTCTATATCACTGTTCCTTTAAAACACACATCTCTACACATACCCTGCTGACACAGCAAATACCCTCCTAATAATTCCATCAGTCCCATAATTGATATTCATCTCCATTGCTGGCTTTTGAATTTTCAGGCGGTGCTTACTTATTTCCAGTTTTCACTGGGTGTTTTAGATGCTTTCTTTTTGTGGTGTGAGATCTGAAGAAAAGTATTGTAGAGTGAGTGGTAAAATATCCTTCTAGGCTGTTAAGAAGACATAGACTGGAGTTGAGATGTGGTCTGCTGCGCAGATGCTCCCATAATGTACTTTGGAAAGGGCAGGTGGGACTGCAGGTACGACATGATCACTTTTCTTCCCCGCACTGCAGTAACCTTGACATACAAAAGCCATTTTGCTGATAAACACAGACTAAGCTTTTCCCTGTGCAGACAGCAGAGCACAGTTATTCACAGGAGGTGGATCAGACATCAAATCCCAATACTCTTTAGGTCTAGCTAAGACATATCCTTAAGTAAAACTTAACAAGATCAGTCGCCTTTGGGTGGGTGTTGTTCGGCTTCTCCCACAACTTCCAAGTGCCAACTCCTACATCTATCTCCCTCTTCTGTCAAAATTGGCACCAATGGGGGATAGAACAACAATTTCTGCAGAGCTGAAGTGCTTTCGAAGCACGTTTCCCAGGCATGTTTCATGAAAATCTAGCTAGAAGAAGCTAATTAAGTAAATAAAAATAGTATTGGGTCTAAGTTAAGTTAATCATAGCTTTCTCATTGACTTAAAGGAAGAAAGATCAGACTCCCACTTGCAATTATCATACTGAATACAAGTGGTGTTCATGTCATCTTCTTTTTAACTTCTGCTTATTAGCCATTGCTAAACACCAATGAATAGAGTTTCAGCAGTGTTTTCTCTCATCAGGTAACAACATCATTAGCACAAAAAGATCCAATATCAAATGCACCCTATTCTTTTATCCAGATTCTTTGAGAGATCTTAGAAAACAGTCACTTGGAACAGTAAGGCAGAATATACACAAGATTAATGTGTGTGGCTTGGTACTATAGATTTTTCTTTTCTATTTTCTTTCTCACAATTCTGTCTAAATGAAAATATCTTTGGGAATCTAGGCTTCCATTTTTTTGCTAATCCTTTCTAGTGTGTCAGAGCAGTGTATCACAAACAGTAGCAGATTAGGGCACTCTCGTGTATCCCAGCCAAAATTCAGGAGAGCAATGAAAATTTAAGAAGGGTAGGAGGACAGAATGAAGGAATGTGCTCTTTAGGGCTGTGACATATTCTGAATCAGCTGTAGGTTGAACCTGCCTGGAATGAGCTCTCTGACAAAGGTCAAAAGGCTTTGAAATTCAAGCCAAACTGTATTCAAATGAAAACTAGAAACTTAACTTTCAAACGAGAGTAAAATTCAGAGCAAGTATGGAAGGCAGAGCAATTCCACATCCAGGGCACAACACCATGGTCCTTCAAGAGGCTGTAACAAATAGCACAGAGAGTACAGAGATGCAGCCAGTAACACCACTGAAAGGAACACTTCAAAACCTGGTAGCAGTTTCTGGTGAAGGGGAAGTTTCCAGACTCCAGAGTTCTGAGTCTCAGTATCTGAGTTACAGACATATTCATATTTCTCAAGCACTTCAGAAGGTGTCCTTTGTTGCTGTTCCTGCCCATCCAGCAGTGATAAGGATAAAATGAGGGGAAGGAAAAAGAAAAACCAAACCCACCCATTAAAATCTATTTCAGGTACACCATTAGTTTACCTGGCAACCTTGCTTATGCACTTCAAGCCAGCTTCATAGGACTGTTTGTAGAAGACGTTCTATGTCTGCTAAGAATCTGATATCTCCGCTAAGCCTTCCAGAACAAATTCTTCTTTTCCTTGTCACTGTTTCATGAAACTGAACCTTGCTCACTAGCATCTGCTCTTGAGACTACCCAAAAAGCTAGAGAAGAAGCACACTATCCATCATGTGAAGGAACTTGGACTTCACAATAAACTGCTTCTTGCTCAGGCAGGCACTCTGCTGGCAGCGTTGCTTCCTGGGTTCACAGGGTAAGGCCTGTGCCAACAGTCAGTCTCTTTCCCTATGAACCTTAGCTCACCTACCTCTGCCTGTCAAAGAGGCAACCACATTCCCAAACAAATCACATATTCTAATATAGATGGGTGCAAATGTACAAAAAATACTTATTAAAGTACCATTTTTCTGCCTCTAGCTGTTGTTAAAATAAGTAATACAGAGGATTCTCATTTTTAGAAGACCTGGATGGGTAACGTAAGATTTAGCAAAGCCAAAAGTTGATAAGATTACTGCAAGTATGCCATAATTCCATTGTGCTAAGGAAAACAAAGAATCATTATGCCTGCTAAATTTTAAATAGCACTTGTTACCTACAGGACTCAGAGAGGTCAATATCCCAATATTGATATCAGCTCTTACTTCGTCAGAAGCACATTACCAGATGGCAGTATGAAGGGAATGTGGCTTCCTCAGTGCCCTGTAGTAGGTTATTAGTACAGCTGCAAATAGAAATAGATCTGAAGTGTCCTAGTCAAAAACTGTACACACATGGCTGCCCAGCAGCTCATAGTGTCAAGATTTGTAATTCTAGTTTATTCTTTAATAAACAGAAGCTTTATCCCAGGATTACCAAGCACTATTATAGTTAAGAAGACAGGGTTTTTTTTAAAGGACAAATGTGAAATAGGCACCTGTTATCTTGCAATATATGCTAAATGCCCAATTGCTCAAAGAGGGCCTTTGAAAATCTCTTCCAATCCCATGAACAATAGGATTAACAGTACTATTTTTCAGCTGGGAGAGATATTTACAAAGCAGAACATGTCCAAACTCCACGAGTCCCTGAGCTTTACCTGGGGAGGAATCACAGTGCTGGGAATTGCATCCCCTGCTTTACAGTTAATTTCATGAATTTTTTCCAATTTTTTAGCTAAAAGCAAGAATCGCAAATAAATAACTAGGACTGTCACTTTCCCGGTTCTAATAGCAGTCCTTTCCCAAAGAAAAAATCATGATGATCTGAAAATTACACACAGATAATATTCCAAGAATCTGGGTCTGGGCCAGGTTGTAAAGATGGTGGAGCACCATGGAACCTCTCAACAGTTTCGCATAATGCCACTTTTCAGCATCAACTGCCGAAAGGATAGCAATCTGACAAGACAGCAAATTCTGTTGAAAAGAGAATATTATAAAAGGGATCCTTTTGGCAGTGTTATGAACACGTTTAAAGAGAACTTAGTATATGTACATGCACAAATGCGTCTATACATTTTCCAAAATCTTCAACTTCTGGAAATACCTGGGGATAGAAGCTGAGTGATGCCAGATGGAAACATGGCCTATAGTGTGGCTTTATAAAACCACCAAATTCTCATACCATATTACTCCTCAAAGCAAAGAAAAGCTATCAGAGTTGCAGGCTGCTCTATTAATGGTTTAATTTAGACTTGAAATCTTGAAAGATGCAGTAGTCATTTTTATCCATCAGTTGGGATGACATGCACTGTACAGCCACCACAGGTCTGCTCTTTCAGTTGCATCCTGGCTCTGCCCCAGATGCACATCTCCTGTATCTTCCTGCCTTTTCCCCAAAGGCAGGGAAACTCACAGGGAACTGCTGCTGCCAGTCAGTGGGTCACTTTAACTTCCGTTGTATACCATGCAGGAATGCAGAGGTCAGGTTCTCAGCTCTTAGTATTTCACAGCTCTGGATCCCAGCTCACTCTTATTCAAGAGGTTAAAGACAACTTAATTTACATCATTGAGCCCTGGACAAAATTTCTACTCTTTGAACCCCAGAAATGTAAAACTAGTAAAAGAACAAAACAGTAGATACTTGCGATCAAAACCAGTCATATATTGAACACTTTCTGGACAGCAGATGACAAGCTGTACCAGAATAGGATCTCGTTATCCCAGTGGATCGCAGGTTGACATCACCATGTGAGACAGAAGAGCTCTGCTTTGCTTCCTGGATAGGTAGTGCTTATAAACCAAGGGAGGAGATATTTCTCCTTGGTACTGACTGGCTTTCAGTCAGAAGTACAACGCTTACAATTTGAGTGCTTTGCTTAAAGAGAGACAAATTAAAGACTTCAAGTAGAGAAACAAAATACCTGGAAAAGTCCCAGCAATGTCAAGGAGTGATGATTTTTCTGCACAGGAGAGGAACACTGAGAGGAGATGTTAACATTTTACTAATGGATAAAAAGATGCTTTAAAGACGACCAAGATAAAAAAAATTCTCATTAGTACTGAAGATAGAGCAAGCAATAATAGGCTTAAACTGCAGTAGTGAAAATTTATGTTAAACAAGAGGAAAAAAATTATAACCATTAGAAAAAGCAGCTAAGGGAAGTTATGAAAGCGGAAACCATGAAGGTGCTTAAAGCTAAACAAATAGGCATATGTTAGAGAGAGTTTACTGCCACTGTGCTCCGATTTTATGCCCATGCAATACACTAGCAAAATGGGATTGAGTCTCATTTGTAAATGAACTGAAGCCTTCTCACATACCTGTATCTATCCATGGGCTCTGGTAGGTATTATTCCTGTGACTGTTTCCACAGAAATAACAAAGGTTTTACTGTCATCGGTTTCAGATGGCACCTCCCAGAAAGAGGATTGCCCTAGGGACATCGATGGCAGATTTGGAATCCAGAAATCCAGGACACCCATCCTCCCATGGCAGGCCGGAGTCTGCAGCCTGGTGTTGACAATGCCAGCAACGGCAGCAGGATGGACCAGGACCTGATCAGAAAGAGTTAGTGAGTGCAAAAGCACATGCAGAAAGGAGAAGCACCTTTGAAACAAGGAGTAAGGTGACCTGTTACCAAAACACAGAAAGCAGCAGGTTCCGCTGCTTCCCCCAATTGCCATAATTTTAAAATTTTCAGTGTTGCTGATGGCAGTTACAGCTAAACCTGAAGATCATAAGGGGTATTTTCTACAGCACCTGCTCTCTTTCAAGGCATCTAGAAACAGGCAAATCCCAAATCTGAGAGAAAACACACAAGATTCCACATCAAATTTTGCAAACTGGTGACATTAAAAAATACAAACCCCCACACCTTTGGGTATTTGTTCATCATAAAAATTAATATAAACAGGAATCATTCATAGCTACAGGAAGGTCATTGCATCTAGTTGCCCTTTTCAGAGCTCTTCCCTCCATTCTTGACTTCTTTATTCTTTTTTTGATAGTTTCGGCTTTGCAGACTTTGGGTCATTTTGTAAAAAGTAAGAATACCAAACCCAACCTTCCCAAGGCTGAAAAAAATTTGAACATGGTGTTGCTGGCACTCTGCTTTTGACAAGGTTGGCAATGTAAGATCAGGCCTTCTGCATCCTTTCCTGACTTTCTGCCTGGTCTGACTGCTCCACATCCCCAGGAATCCACATAATACCATTAGCACCTTTCACAAGCAAGAATCAGAAACATAAGATAAAGGGTGACATTTTCAAGAACTCTAGCTAAAAGCAAGAGCTTTAGTCTCACTGAGCATCAACCTTATTATAAATATCACCTTATAAAATGTAGAAAGATTTTAAACTCCCCTAGAGAATTCTGTAGGTGGTGGAAAGTAATGGGTATCAAAGAGACAATTTTCTGTCCAGCTGTACAGGCTTTTAGCTTAATTTTTGTTGAACCTTGCCATAAGCTACAAAATACTTCCCCAAACTTTCTATTATTTTTCGTGCTGACAAACTCTTTTCCAGTTGAACAATTGATAACTGAAACTCACTGAGGATAACAGAGGGGAAAGTACAACTCAGTAATGATCATCTTCCGGGGTCTGATCCCCGCCAACAAATGTATCTTAAAATGCAGGGTTTTTCCAGGCAGGAATCAGGACTGTTTAGTCAAAGAAGAAACAGCTGAAGATAAATGTAACAGCAATATTCAAATACACCAAAACAAACTGCAGCAAACAAGAGGATTATTGGTTCTCCAGGTCCAGAGCTCTCATCAGGTTAAAAAGCAACGAGCTTACATGACAGCAAGAGAGATCTAGGGTAGTGATTGTTAAAAATAACTTTCTAGTCAGAAAAATAGTAAACCACCAGAATGGATTGAGCAGAGATGAATGTGGAGACTGCCTCCTTCGGCAGACTTTCTAAAAAAAATTGAACAATATATTGTTTTATGTAATTCAGGTCAGACTTGATAAAACCTTGCCATAGGAGACAGGAATAGATAGTTCTTCACGTTCCTTTCCTTTCCTTACTAGCCATGCTTTTTTTTTAAGAAAAAGTTTTCGGATTGCAATTTTTGCTATCAAGCACAAAGAAGGTGATTTATGACTCTTGTGTATCCATCATCACACCCACAAAGAAACCAGTGAACCAATAACTGACCCATGAACAAAACAAGGCACTGTGTCAGCAACACACGCAAACACAGCAGCCCAGCTTGGTTGGTAGCAGACTTAGAGAAAACCTACTATTTACTCTGACCAGTGCTCCTTGAGTTATCTTGTGGATTAAGGTGCACTTCTATAAGCTGTTCTTTTTGTGCTGGGTCGAATGAGCACGTTATTGGCAAGGCAATAGTAAGTTAAGTGAACTTATGCCACTGTTCTACCCAGCCACATTAGTGCATCGGTGATTTGTTTCCTACATGGCATGTCCTCCTTGCTCATCTTCATTAGGGAAGTGCCTGCCCGTGGGTCATTAAAACATATTACTTTGATGCATGCTGCAAGGAGATGCCAAACAGCTGTGCCACTCTACCTAAATGAGTAGTCAGTTTGCTACATCCATCTTCCCTGGAGACTGCTACTCCAGCAAAGTTGGGAGACCTTCTTCAAGGTGAGAATAAAATTATTGCAACTTTTCAAGGGGGAAAGGGGAGGCAACATATATTCCTAGCTTTGCTGTTCCTCTAGTGATCACATCCCTCATCTCATGTCCTTCTGCCTCTCTGCTGCTGCTGGTGTTGCCATCTCCCCTTATCCAGCTGTTACTGCTCATGGCCTTCAGCATTCTTGTCAACCAGCGCTAGGGAAGCACACTAAAAAGCCAGCGGGATAAAAGCCCATCATTGGGACTTAGCACTAAGTGTGATAACTAAAGAGGAAGCTTTACCCGTTAGAGTGTAGGAAATCAGTCAGATGGGGCTGCAGACATTCTGAGAAAGGTGTTTTGGAGGTTTCGTTTCTTTAATTGATGCTATGTCTGTGGTGTCTACTGGCTCATGGAAAAAGGAGATGGGGAGGACTTGAAAGCAACACCAAGCAGAGAGTTATTTGTGATACGGTCCTTAAGGATAGTTATTGTCCCCTGGAGTTTGCAGAGCCAAAATCTCTGCTGGAAGTGTGTGCAGTGGTGCTTTCCCCGGGGCTGTTCCGGCTCTTGGGAAAGCGTAGTGCCTAAGCTGGGAGCATGTTGGAGCTTTTGGGGGGTTTGGAAAGAAGCAGAACACTATATGATGAATGTGAGAAGTGACAGTAAAAACAGAGAGATGCTTTTACTGCATAGCAATGTGAACTAAGGTACCCGAGTGCTTCAGAGCTGATTAATATGCATGTGTGAGTAGAACTAGGTGTTATTATCTGAGGGTAAATGGGGCCGACACAAGTTCAGTGCAGTGATTAAATCTCTTTTTGGATCTAGCCCAAAATGTGTATAGGACATATCAATTTTCCCCATCTCAAAGCATTCATTTGCCATTCAGCTATTAAAAGAGTTTTTATGAGGGATGATACAGATGAAGAAATGGTGGGTTTTTTCCCAACGTACCACTCTGATTTATGATTCACCATCAATTTTATATGTATAAACCCCATCTTATCTAGTGGAGAAAAGGGAATGTATTTTTCTGGCTCTCCCCTCTTGTGCAAAATCATTATTCTTTTAGAAGGAATTATGTAACTGTGATTCCTCAACATTTCTACCAATTTATTTTTTTTTAATTAAAGAACTCGAGATCAAATTTCAGACCTGCCTACAGAATTATACACATCATATTCATGATAAGTGAGATGTTGTCTAGTAATATGAAACCAACTGGATTTTCATTTTTGGTATTACATCCATATATAATGGAATTAAACCTTCAAGCAATCAGTAAATTTATTTAGAATTGAATATTGGAAAAGAGAGAGTTTTCTAAATACTGCTTTCATCTGTGACATTACCATATTTTTAGTCTCATTAATGTTGCTTAGAAAAGGCAGAATAAGAACTGATAGCTAGAAATAAAAGCCAGAAAACTTCAAATTAGAGAGAGGGCAAAACCTCACAAACATTTCTAATAGAGTTGACTACTAATTGGAAAGAAATCACTGGAGAAAGCAGTAAAATCATTAAAATAAATAATTTCCAAACAGTTCTGAATGCTTCTCACCCTGAATGGGTGAAAGTTAGTTAAAGATATGTTATTTAGCTTGACTAAGACATTTACTGGACAAAATTTTGCCCCATGTTACTCAGGAGATCAGATTAGGCGAAAAACGCTGTAACAACAGAATACAGTATTATTATCATTTGGTGATCACATATTTTTTTTCACTTAAGGAAAAGGAAAATTCAGCAGTCAGAATCCAGATCTTGGGGATGCACTAGCGGGTCTGGTGGGGTATGTGTATATGTCAGACATATATAATTCCTGTTTATATTATCTGTCCCTTCTTTTGGAAAGAAACTTGCTTCTTGAACACCTACACTTTCATTTGCTGTTCCTGCTTATTCCTACGGCTTTATTCTTTTCTCCAGCTTTGTTTTGCTCTAGTTCTGACAATGTCTGTCCTGCCTAAATAAAATGCATCTTCCGTTTATTGTTATGATTGTCATCTGTTGAGACAGTTCCAGGAGCAGAGTGGATATTTGGTTATCCTCTTGGATATTCAATTATGTTCTCTTTCCTGGTGTCTTCAAATGCTGTATAATGAGCTGTCCAGGAAATGCCAGTGCTCACAGGAAATGCACTCTTTTTTTTTTTGTTTCTTTTTTTTTAAATACGATTCTTTACAGATTTTGGATTAATAGTTCATGAAATAGAAGTAATAGGATTAGCACAAAGCTTCCTGTAATTGAACCAATAAGAATTACAGATCGCTTCTGTTATACAGCTACAAGATTATCTTCTCCCACGCGTTTAGAAAGGGCTGTATTTGCTACTTGTCTCTGGGCATTAAGATTCTCAGCCTTCTACATTTTGACATGAATAGGAACTTCCTTGTTGATACACTCTGCTAGTTTTCTATTAATCACTCTTAATGGATACAATTTTAGTATTGATTTCACCATTCATTTAAATGGGACCAAAAATTCATACTACAGGGCTAATCCTCTGAACTGTTAAACTGTCAGAGAGAAGGTAAGGCTGAATGCTTTCCTCTTCTGGATAGAATTCTAAACTAGGGCAAACTAGTTTTTAAATGTTTGTTGGGTTGGTTTTTTCTCCTCTGGAAAAAAGGAGGGTTTTGTTAAAACCACTTAGTTTGAAGGGGGGAAAAATCAAAAGGTGAAGACTACTGCAAAGGAAAAGTGAAATTGCTTTCTGTATTTTATTCTGAATTTCCTTATTTTACTTTAGTTCTCATTGTCTTACTTTTTAAGATCGAGTCATGTATGTAGCCATATATAGTAAAATATCGATAAATCTGGCAATGGGGTGTGCTTTAATGAATATTTTGTACGTGCAAAGGAGACTCATCTGCCTAACTATCAGCAACCCACAGTGAAACATATGTTAATTTCTCTGCTTCCCTTCTGGAAACATAGTTTAAAGGTTAGTGTTTGCCATGCATTAGTTCAATCATCCAATTATCTCTAAAATTGTTAAGGTTGCTACTTTGCACTGACTGAAGTTTCTCTTCCTACATCAGAGTCTCCTATTTGTATCATAATTGAAAGACTCTGATCCTGAACAGCACAATGTTTCTGAACCAGGCACTGAGTACTCCTGATTACAAAATGAGGGCAACATCTTGGCCCTCCAGGGATATGAAAGACTTCATGCCCCGTCAAGTCCATGCTACTCTCGCTCCTGTAAGAAGTTCCATATGTACCACATGCACCTCTAGTGGCTCAGTTGTTTGGAATGTACAGAAACCTTCCTCTTACCTTTTGAGCTATGAAATCACTTACAACATGATCAAATTTTAAAATAACCTGGCATAGTTATACTGTTACCTCTGTTGTAAGTCTTGGGAAAGTTTCAAAAATTAACTTCTTCCCTTTCTGTGGTTTCCAGCCACTGTTGTTTAATAACTTCCATAAAATAGCACAGAAGAATTTGAATTTTTTTTTTTTTTGTTAAAGCAAAATAATTTGAAGTGATTATAGCACGGTAATTTCACTGTAACATTAAATGTGCTTTCATACGCTGAGAACAATGATTCATCTGCTCTGCATTTTTTCTTTTAAGTAGTTTGTACTATCACGAAATTAGACCTTGAGCTTACAGCCATTTGCACTTACAATTGATCTTCCAAGTCTGGGTTGTTGGAAGCAAGATTTGTATGCATAATAATTAGATATCTTTCTCTTCTCTTGCTTTAATTTGGTTTAGTAGACAACTCATATTCTGGTGCTAGAGTAATTGAATCATTACTTTTACATTAGAAAAAACTGGTTCTTGCAAAGGAGTGCATGATCATGAGGGTGGTATGGTATCTAAGGGTTTATTTTTACTCACTAATTCAACATCACAGTGCAGCTCTGGCTTTACACCAAGGATGCATTAGCAACACATGGATCCCACCTACTTTTATTTCATCTGTACTTCATCATGCTTCATCTTACCTGTTATTTCTCTTACTTGGTCCTGGGCATCAGGACCAAGCAAGTCACCCAAGCAATACTGAAAATGCACAAACTCTTTCGTTAAAAATGAATTTGTCATGCAGATCATACCGCAGCTCAGTTTCAGCTGTGAACAAACAAATAATGATGTTGCCAAAAGAAAGCAATGTGGAGATACAGTGGCAATATTGGAGGTGTTCCACCAGAAAAGCTTGACAGGAAGGGTCCAAATGAGGTCCATACAGATAGGAACAGATTTCTATTACAGTAAATTGCCTCCAGTTTGTAACAGAAAAAAAAAAAAAGAAATTATCTCAGCATCTATTGAATATCATCAATAGAGAGTGCTATAATTATCTTTTAGGAGCACAAAAATCAGAGAGTGCCACCAAAGAGCATCAAATGTGTCTTTGAAAAAGGGCTTCTCAGAATGGGAAGCACTAAGGAGGCGGTGCAAGATCTGAAACAGAGGGAAAAAAGGTAGCAGAAAATATTTAGAAAAAAAACAGCACACTCATTCTGTCGAGGTACTTCGATACTATATCATCCTCTCAAGTTCTGTTTTTGAACTAACCCTTTTCTCTTTATTATCACAGCCATTTCCAAGGAATATACCAAAAAACTCATAAATAATAAAAATGATCCAGGCAAATAAGCAGTGCTCAGTAGAAATAATTTTAGGTTTTGAACTCAGTTTCAGGACATGTCTAGGTAGTGGAAAGCAGCACATCTAACTCTGTTTAAAAACTACAACAAAATTAATATAGTTAGTCAGAAGGGTTTGGTTTGTTTTTTTTTTCCTAAATGGTTTTAAACTGAAAATGATACCACCAGACTATATACCTATGCCCTGGCTCAGATGCCCCTTCACTTGCCACTGGAAGCATCCTGGGTTCCTTATGATTCACGCCAGCCCATTCTGGTGTACCTCTGCCTTGCTGCGCTACGGCATAGGTATATTTTGTCTTCCTGATGTATTCAGTTGCCAGAGGTTTGAAGACTTCTGAGAATCAATTGTAATTTCCCACTGACTACGAGACTTTTTATTGTGTTTTCAATTGTGAAATCACTAGTGATTAATTCTTTACAAACTTCTGCAAGCTTGTTTATGAAAACAAAGACAGATTGGCTGAAGGTTGTCTCCTGAATCAGTAGAATTGCCGCACAGAGATAATCACCCGAATCAACAATTCAGTTTTAATTCAGACCCGTGTGCGTTCCCCTGACGTAAACTCATGAAATGTTGATGCTCTACTCTCAGTAAAGGAGAGCTTTCATAAGGAACTCTCTAATTTGGAAAATTTCCTACTTCAATTACAGTTACTGCCACAAAGATTAGATCCCATGCTTGCAACCATGATTAACAAGAAAAGGAAATTGGAAGCCTTATCATCCTACTGCCTGCTGTCATCTCTAGGGGATCAAAGCACGTTATCATGGCTCAGGGTGGAAGCTGGAGGTTTCACCATCTGATTAGCCTGCCTTCTCTTGCAGGTCTGTTAAATGATCATAACATAAAACAATGGAAAAGTTATCATGCGGGAGAAGGCAGAAAGGTAAAAACAGGGTAAAGAAAACATAACAATGATATTACATCAGTCCTAGGGTGTATGCAGCAGGAATAACATCGGCATGAGGGATTTCATGTTTTGTCGTGCGATATTAGTTAAATGTTTGATATGTTTCCCAAGTATGTTTTTCACTTGAAATTACAAGTAATTTGTGCCCATTATTTACATCTCCAATTGTCTGCTTTTCATGACAGCAGAACATCTGCATTGCTCTAGGCCAAACTAATATGAATTACCAAAAGAATTGTAATTTATCAATTTAGACAATTGTTGTCAACTATGTGACAGTTGAAAAAGTTTCCTATTTCTGATTATCACAGTAGTCAGTCTTGCACAGCTGACTAATTGCTCAATAAATGGTGTGTTTTGCATGAAGGCTCATGCTGCATGGAGAAGAGAGACCATTCAGGAGAGCTTGACCAGCCAGAAGTAATAGCCAAACGCCTACCACAGGAACAATCAAATGAGTCAAGTCAAAATGTGTCTTTCTGCTTCATCACTGGCTCTATATGAATATGCCATGACTGTATGTGTGAATATACAAATTCTTGAACAGAATGTCCCATGCATACTAAAAAAGTATAAAATTGTTTGTGCTGAAGCACAGTGTTTTCTAGCCTATGGTATTTGTCTATACTAGTGCATCTGCTGTGGCTGCATGGCATAAACGAAAGGTAACTTCAAATTGAAAAAGAAACCTATTCAGAGTAACTGTCTACATCTTTCCTTAGTGTCTTGATCAGTTTTTGAAGCTTAGGCTTAGTCTGTGGAACAGTGCTGCAATCTAATAACCATTACAGTTGATATGACATATGAAATCTATAAGAATATTAGACTATCACCATACTAAAAAATGTCATAAATCATAAAAAGAAGAAGAGAAATAAAAACTTCTTCAATAATTGATGTAATTAAAATGTAACATTTTATTAGAATAAAATGCAGACAGTGATGGCTCATAATCTACTAAATCTGCATTTAGTACAAACACTTTTGGGATGCTACAAGCTGCTTTGCTGCCCACATTTCAAGAAAGATTTTTCGAAAGTAGAAGACTGAGGAAAGCAGACTGAGGAAAGAAACCTGTTAAATTATTACAACGCATTCTGCAGCCAGTCTTGAGGAGCTCACGTTTAAATTCAGGGAGGTAGCAGAGGCATGACATTCATAGGTCTGCAGATATCATTTCTGTGGAGGCAAATATAGCTTTCTTCAGTCTAACAAGAAAATCCAGTGACCTTATCATGAAGTCAGATGACTCTCAGGGTAGAAATTAGGTGCACAGATTTATCAATGAAGTTATCTCACTACTGCAAGTATTTCCAAGAATTATTGTGGCTGTCACTGACAGACCATCTTAAAACCAAAAACTTTTAAATACTTCTTTGCTACCAGAAACACCAGCAGCTGCCTGCTATGGTTCCCTTCAAGCTTATGAAAATTTCCCTCTGTAACCATCCCTCAATAGGTCATTTCTGTTCAGATAGATGCAAAAGGACTTTGCAAACTGGATACATGCCATTTCTGAGAGTACAGAGCACCCACTTCTTGGCTGACATTCCCAATAAATAGCTAGGATTATATGCTGGTAGGGTAAGCGCAATTCACCTGCTGGCCAGGTACCAACTAACTAGACAAGTGTATACCTCTGTGGTTTCTTGGGAAAGACTGATCATTGATTTGCTTCTGGTTCTAGTTTGTTTTTTAACTTGGGGTTTTGTATCATTTCATGTCAGTAGTCCTCTTTTGAATTCTGTAGTTGCAAATATCGCCAATGCAAGGACTTTAGTCCATCATTTCACTTTTCTCGTCTTGCATGGCTTCAGCCCATGTGCTTTCTCACAATTCAAAACCACTCTTCTCAGTAAATGCAACCTCAGCCACACAATTCTACTAAAGCAAACCGGGCCTTCGCTCACCATCAGTAAGACCTCTATGGGAGGGGTTATTTTTCTGCTGGGAGACTTCCCAGATGGCTTCTGGGGAGGCAGGGGAAGAGATCTGCAGGCTGAAGTCCATTACAGACTGCATTTATGCAATGCATCAAAACCAGGCCCATTCAGGGTTCATCACAAGAGTTTCCCTGGTAGATGTCTCAGGCATTTCTAGTACCTCAGATAGGAGTCCTGGAAAGGCAGGGAAACATCCCAGCACATGGTGCTGAAAACATTTAAGAGGTTAGTGTGCAGGTGTTAAAAAAAGCAAACAATGTGAAGTCAATTATCTCTTAGGTAGGCATCAAATGTTGAATTCACACAGGTTGTAAACTGTGCCACTAAGGGAGTGGAAGCACTGACCTGTTCTGTAAAGCCTGCTACAAAGAGCCTTCCCTGTCAGTGAGAAAATTTTAATCGATCCTTTTCCTGCAGCAGAGCTGCTGTGTCACCAATAGAGCTGAAAGCACTTCTCACAATACTTGCACACAACCTCCACTTCAGACGACACCACTAAAAACATTTGTTCTCTTATAATCACAGTTACCCCAGACTAGGTATGAGGATAATTTCTATGACCTTGGAGTAATTACTCAGTGAAATTACGTACTGAAGCTCTCCTGCACCTACTTTACAGGGTGGCAATTTTGCACAGGAAAGCAGAAGAGCATGCCCCATATCTAAGTGATCAGCTTGCTTTTGGCTGTTGAGGTTTCACAGGCTGTTTCACACTGGTGAAGGTGGCACTGATTCTGAATTTCCATTCCAGCACTGGTCGTGGTTCTCACAATGATTCAGACAAACCAAGCAAGTAATTTTCCTCCTCTGGGTAATTGTGTCTTTAATAACACGTTAGTAAGAGTCACCTTAGTAAGGACTGTGATATTTAGTCAGAAGAATTCAGTCATCTACATGAGAAAACTCTCAGTGAGGTAGCATGGCTAACACAGTGTTGTAGTTCCCCATGCTGTTTAGACACACCCAGGACAGTAGTAAATGCTTCCTAGTTAAGAAATGGCAGTGGCTGGGGGTACAAACATCCATGTGAAGCCTGTTTTCCATGACCTGTATGACACCAGGGGATCAGCCATCCTTGCACAATGAGCAGGGGCTGAGCACAGCCCTTCCGTTACAGGCTGCCTACACACACAATCCACTTCCAGATAGGACTGTGGGTTGGGGTTTGTGGGTGAGAGAGGGAAGGATCATGACTCTCTTGATCCTTCCTAATGCAGGTGAGTGGTCAGTGAGGATCACATCTAAAATGGATGTGGCCACCTTGCGCACAAGGGCTTCTTGTGATGTTTCTGATGTGTTTTTTCTCCTCCAGGTGCCTCCTCTCCTTCAAAAGTCTATATAGACATCCCCTGTTCTTGCTCTGTGATCATATCAGATGTTGTCAGTGCTCAAGTGAGCACTTCTGGTACCTTCCTGTTAGCAGGCACACACACACACACAAAAAAAAGGATGCAAGGATGCAAATGATGTGTCAAATGAACACAGAGACAGACTCCCATTACTTTCATGTGCGGAGGAGGTGACCTTTAAAAACAATGTATTAAAATCAGTCAACCCTTTTCAAGACCTCTTAAAATATTTATTTCTCTACTAAAGAGAAAGATGTCAGTTGGTTCTCAAAAATGGGCTAGTTTGATACAATAAAGTTGATTTATATTTCTTGTGATAGAGTATTTAGATCTTATTTATATTTTTTTAGGTAAACATCACTCCCAAGTTCATCTTATCACTACAATTATAAAAATTAAAAATTTCTGCAAGCTTCTGTAGTTAATCTACAGTCCCATATTTTGTAAACAGGACTAATCTTATTAGATTTCTGATTATTTGCAATACATTAGTTTAATCTACTTTTCAGTATTGCCTTATAATACACACAGGCAGGATTAACAACCTCAGCTTCTATCACTTGAGCATTTATCCCCAGAGAGGACAGAAATTTGCCTCTCCTACTATTTGTGGCTACAGGAAAGAAAACCAAGAGCTATAAAATTACTTCCTGACAGTCCAATTTCTTGGCAGATTTCTGATTCAGAAAAATGTAATCCTTTACCAAATCAAAAATTACCTCTGTGCAGGGAGTGCAAAAGCAGGCAGGAAGACTGAGGCTGGCTGGCCCTCCTTTCCCAGAGTGGGACCTGCTCAGGTAGCCGCACAGGAACATGCACGCTGAGAGCAGAGGCTTTCTACTCCAGTGGTGGGAAAGGGGATGATCCCAACTCCCTGCAAAACAAATTCTGAGCCTTGAAAATGTCACTTCAAATGGCTATCGTAATTATTTCATTTTAAGGAGCAAAAAGGGAATCCAGACTCCATATACCCCAGCAAAATACAGCCAGTAGAGATGGTCTAGCTCTACTGGTGAAAATCCTCTATGCCAATACCCATATTTCAGAATGAGAATCAGGGGTCTATCTTACTTTACTTCAGACCTCTTTCCAAACAACACACAATGAATCTAAAAAGATTCAAGTACCTCTGTGGGAGGCTGTCTTGCTATACAAGATTAAATATATGACAGCTTCACCTGGAAAGGAAACCAATAAAAACTCCTCTCCTTCTTAGGTAGGTCTTGAGACATAAGAAAAGGGGGAGAGAAATGATGCAGGCTTGGGGGACCAATGGGGAGAAGGAAAAGACATAAAAGGCAAGGCTCCAGGGAGCTGTAAAAATGTTTTCTGTTGAAAGTTGTCTCTAGCTACAGAACAGAGCATGTGAAGGTATGGCACACAGCCTGCAATATATATGACTGTTTGTTAGACACTAAACACCAGGCACTTCTCTCATCCTACCAGTGATGCCTTGGAAATAATAATGACTTTCCTTTCTGAATTATTTCTACAGCCTCAAATTGCTCTGCAGTCCCCAGAATGAAGCATAGGTGGGCTCCCACTGGGCCACCAGCCTTTCTGGAAGCAGCACTTTCTCCCACAGAGGGGCTAGCATGTATAAAGCCATTATTTTTCTGGTGTGCCTGCTGGAGAAGAACTTAGAGACCACTTTGTTTTGGGGCCAGATAGCTGCCTCCTCTAGCAAGGGCATATGCACAGGCAGCCACAGCAAGCAGCAGTGGATTGGGGGTTGGTTTCATGCTGCCCTCCACAGCTGGATGGTCACTCAGGTTTTCCTAATCCAGCTCAATTTGCTTCAATTCATGGACAACATGGTGGTTTGCACCAGCAACTTGACTTAACCACACCGAAAACTCCAGGGCTCTGCACTGGGATGGTGGGGAGGGACTGTGCTGATCCATATCACCTCTATGCCTTCACTCTCAGGGAGGACAACTCTTCTTTGCCTGGATGTTGTGCTTACCACACACCTGCAACATGTGGATGGCACTGAAAACCTTCATGTGCACACAAAGCCAGCAAAACAGCCCTGGGATCCCTAATTGCCATTTTGTTCATGAGACTGCTCTATAACCACTTTCACATATTCAGAATCACGTTTTTAGAGGAGAGAGTAGAATAAATGCTGTTGAAAGTCATTGATCTGTGGATTCTTTTGCACTGCCCCTCCAGAAGAGGTAAGGTTTCAGTCTCAGCAGAATAACAATTCAATAGCCTACAGTAACCAAAAGTAATTTAGACCTGGGGGTAGTTTTGATTTCACTAGGCTGTACTGAGGTTACACCAAAATAACTCTTTTGCTACTATTTTCTCTAATTCTGCCAGCCCAATACAACCAAGGAAGAAAATACAGAAAGGTTGCTCCAATTCACGTCTTTCCGCTCTGGTCACAGTCCCACGTAAGTTGCTTCTCATTGGCAGAGAATGCCGTTGTTGGCAAATGCTCCCCAG
This sequence comes from Thinocorus orbignyianus, assembly GCA_013400375.1. NCBI lineage: Eukaryota > Metazoa > Chordata > Aves > Ciconiiformes > Thinocoridae > Thinocorus > Thinocorus orbignyianus. The sequence goes on from VXBW01005306.1 coordinate 1,252,580, forward strand.
AAAGCCGTGCCCTTGCTGGCAAAGATCACCACTCTGTGTGGGAACAGGGCTCTGACGAGGGTACCAGTGGCTAGTACATGACAAGAAACACAACAAGGGCTCGCCAGCTTTGAACAAAATTCAGGCAGTTTTCACCAAGTCATTGCCTGTGCTCTAAAGAGCTGAATAGAAATGACCTGGCTGAGCAGAACTGCTGAGTTTGGATTCAGAACAGCAAAACTCATCCCTTCTACAACATCGGAGGGCAGTGTTTCCTTGGAGCATTGTAGTGAGGAGAGAGGCTGCGGGGAAATCAAACTACGGGTGGCCCGGAGCTGAGTAGATGTGGAGATATTTTATTTTTATGCTAAGAAACATTTGACTTGATTAAAGGTGGCAGCTAATTTAGGAACTGGAAGAAGGTAAATTGCAGCTCTGGTCACAAAATAAATCATTCCAATACTACCCACAGCTGAATTGTTCTGACATGCTGCAAATGGATGTTATGAACAGGAGAACAGGCTTATTGTAGGTTGCGGTATGTAAAACATAAATACAAATGACCTCCAAAAAAATCCATAGGCAAGTACAATAAAACTGAAAAAATAATTCATGTTGAAGAGCCTTAAATATGGGAAAATGAAACAAAAATCAGCAACAGCAAAACGAGAGTATTCTAAAACTGAAGAGAGCAAGAATTGCAGCAGATGCAGCTATAGGTATATGTCATGGTTCTGACCAGTCAGAAGATAGATGATGTCCCCTCCTCCCCTCTCTAAGAAAAAGACAGGAGAGGAAGAGATTAAAGAGATTTAGCAGTTTAGAAAAAACTAAACTACTTTAATGAAAGTATAAATAATAATAAAATAATAAATAATAAAAAGAAAATTTAAAAAGTGGGGGGGGGGGAGTATACAGCATATACAAAACCGTATCAAGCTCTCAGGGTGATGACCATGTCACCAGAAGGCATTGGGAAAAGTCCCAGACTGGACTCAGTGATGGACAGGAGCTGGATTCCAGATCTGGAGTCATAAATGCTTGGATTGCGATCAAAGTCAGACGAACAGAAAAGGTCCTCCTCGGACATCGGCCATCAAAGAAAGAGAATTGACCCTTTGATTCCTCAGCTTTTATACTGAGCATGATGCGGATGGGATGGAATACTCCGTTATTCAGTTTTGGGTCACCTGTCCTGTCCATTCCTCCCTGCAGGTGTGACCCCTCTACGCTTTTCTGCTTCCAACCCTCCAACGAGGCAAATAATAACAAAATTCCCTGACCTTGGTTGTTCTAGCAATAAGCATAAGCAAGGGCCTCTCTGCACAACATTCCTTGGTATAATCAGGTCTTATCACTGTGAGAGTGAAGAGTTTTCTGAACAGTGTGCTGTTAATTTCAGAGTTTAGATAGTTAGAAGAGGCCCAGCTAAAAAAGTAAAACTGTAAAAGAGAAAACTGGTTTGTTTTACCTCAAACCAAGACAGTATAGTATCAGAAATACCAATGAATTGAAACCAGATGTGGCAGAAGCATTGCAGAAGGCAACATATTAGTGTCAGTAACCATATGATCTACTGTTTCTAGTGTAGACCTGGATTGTGCTGGTTGCATCTGTGTCCTCCTGTGCATCTGTGAACCTGAGGACCTTCACAGCTCCAGCTGTACACAGACATGGAGGCTGACTGCAGCGGCAAAAAAAGCTATCGCTACCAGATGGGGCTTCTGGACAGCTGCAGTGAACTTAACTGGAGACTCCATCCAACCCAGTTCCCAGCAGGCAGCTGTCCACCCTGTTAAATGTCATGGGAGAGGCTGCCAACACCATGAGTTTGCACTCTTGGCAGTAAAGCCAAGGACTGAGCGGCTGTGGTCCTGCCAAGATAGTCAGGTTGTCAGAGCAGTGTACAGCCTTGGCTTTTCTGCTGCCTTTGGACGCCAGGGCTGCTGTTCTGACATTTTTACAGATGAGAGGGAAAAACTTATTTCAAAATATAAGCCTTACGTGAAGTGAATAAAACCAGAAAAAATTTAAAAAAAGAAAAAAAAAGGAGCAAAACAGTAAGCTGCAAAATGCAGTGTCAGACTAAATCAAAGATAGGTCAAGGGAGCTCATCTTGGTTCCACAGAAGTGTGACTTTAACAGAGAAAACAAGTACGGGGAGTTTTCAGTTCCTCCTTCAACTTCCTGCAAAGTTAGATAAAATAAAGCAAAAGAAAAATCTTTTTCACTAGCTTTCCCCTGAGCTCCTCATGAGAATAGAACATTTTTTTGCACATTTTACCTTTTTCCGCAAATAATATTTCAGAAGTACTGAAATTAAGGCATTGTTTTCTGCAGTTTGACATTTACAAGCCAACCACTAGGAAGTAATCTCTGTCACAACTTGATCTTTCCCTTTGAGTCCCTTCCAAGCTTCAGGCACTGGCCAAAACTCGGAGCCTGATCTGAGATAGAGGAGGAAAAGGGAAAACACTAAAGGTGGATCCCTGCATTATTGCTTTGCTCCAGCCAGGATACCTTTGAACTTTTGCCTGGAGTCTTACCCTCCTGAGATTTCCAGTTTTTCATGAAAAGTGTAATGCCATTAATTAGCCAAAAACCAGTCCCTACTTCAAATCCAGATAGCATGCTTGTCCATTGCTCTTACTTCATAAATTTCACTAAAGCCGTTCCTCCCCTTAGCCTAGTACACATCTGCCCCAGACAGAACCAGATTTACCAGTGATGTTTTTCCTCTCAAGACTTTTACTCATGTCCTTTCTCAGAGCATCTCTAACAGTCATTTCCACGTCTGCAAATACATGGATCGTAGGAGCTGCTTCCTGGCTGCTACTCTAAGGTGTGAACAGCACGACTGCTCTAGGAAACCCACCATATCCTCATTTGATTACATCAAAACAGACTACCAGTTGTAGTAACAACTATGCACTCCAAGAAATTACCTTCATCCATCAGGGAGCGTTAGATGGATGCCTACGCAATCCTTGCATATCTAATTGCTCTGTGGAGGTCATCTTAATTGCAGCAGAAAGATCTTCTCTCTTGTGACAATTCCTTTTTTAATGACTTGTTTACACACTGGAGTCAGTGACTGATGTGCATTTTGTAAATAGCTTTATGTTGTATGCTCTGCCCTGGAACCCCCTTGGCAGGGAGGAGAAGGAAATTTAAAAAATGTTAAAATCACTTCTTCACTGACACAGGTAAAGCAGAGGGATGTGGATAAGCTCTGCACTGCCCCAGTTCAAACTGGGTGAACTGGGAGAGAAGTGAAGGAAGCACTTCCCATCCAAGAGCAGCACCGTTCTTCGAAAGAGTAAAGTAGACAGCTGCTGAAAACCAGGTCCAAACAACGCCTCAGGCTGAATTTGGAAACTGCCCAGAATTTGGTTAAACCACCACTGGATCCTTTTGAAAATTCTAACCTTAATCTTTTGTTGTGGTGGTAGCAAAAACTTAAGATCAGGCACTTAGCATTGAGATTCGCACATCTGAAAAAGGATGCGTGGAGAGAGTATCAGAAAATTTCAACTCTAAACTATGTTAATGATTTCTATTTCGTAGGTGCCTCTCCAGCACTGCTCAGATAGCACTTGAGCACAATTTAACCTGTCTTTGAAAGCCTGTCTTTGAACAAGTAAATGTATACCAACCCTTTACAAAAAATAATCTGAGCCTGACAACAATATTAAAGGCTTATAGGGATGTTGATAATTTCCAACAATTTTAACACAAATTTAAATCACTGGCAAGATTTTTCCCTATATTTTCCATATTTTCCCTATATTATCCCTATATATCCCTATATTCCCTATACAGAAATAGGCAATTTCGTTTCTGTTCTTTTCAAGTCAAACTGAAGTAAAGTTTCTAATTCTTTTGCATTCAGATTTTTGGTGAATCACACTTGAACTCAGCTTACATTTTATTAATCCTGTGTAATTTTTCCAGAAATCCCACTGCTCTTCTCTTTAAATCCAAACCATCTGTCCACAAGTTGCTTTAACACAGAAGTGAACTTTTCCCTTTATAAATCAGATATATATATATGGTTTGCAATCAGTGTGAAACCAGAACATTTTGCTTTGTATTCTGTTTTACTAACAGTATAGCAAAAGGCTTATGAACTATTTGATTAAAAAAATGAAGACATTCCTTCTAATTGCATTATATCTTGAGACAGACTTTAACAATCGAATTTCTTAATGAGAAGCAGAAGAGAAGAAGAAAACATTGTTCTGGCGAGTTATAAAATTGAAAACACCCTGCTTCCTAAGCAAGCTGCAAAAAACAGGTCCTGTTCTTCCATGTGAAGACCATTTCCATTTTTTCTTTCAGAAGCTTTGTTTGCTGAAACTTTTAGCTCTAACTGGACTCGGGCTCAGAGGCACATCTGGGAATGTACCAAAAGGCATCCTGGGGACAGGAGCCCAGTGAAAGCCTTGAAAACCCAGTCCTTTCCACAAGAAATTGAAGGTGAGGCAGAATGTGGCTGGGCCAGTATTAATCTATTAGTAAGGCACATCCACACGTAGGTAGCAATGTAATTTGATAATATTAAAATACAAATAAATTAATTAATTAAGAGGGTCAAAAAGAAAAACAAAAACAAGAAAAAAGAACCAGAGATCTAAAGATCTTTCCCAACTTGTTTCCATATAAGAGGGACTCTTTGTCAGGAAGTCTAGTGGTAGGACAAGGGACAATGGTTTTAAATAGGAAGAGGGGAGATTTAGATTAGATATCAGGAAGAAATTCTTTCATGTGAGGGTGGTGAGGCACTGGAACAGGTTGCCCAACTAAGTTGTGGATGCCCCATCCCTGGAGGGGTTTTAAGGCCAGGCCAGATGGGGCTTTGAGCAACCTGCTCTAGTGAGAGGTGTCTCTGCCCATGGCAGGGGGGCTGGAAGTCAATGATCTTGAAGGTCCTTTCCAACTCTGACCTTTCTTTGATTCTGTGATTCATACTACCAGACCATTGCTGATGCAGCATCAACACAAGCCTCTTGCTGTGTGGAGCGGGCCAGCAACAGGAGACCGCCCAAACAACTGCCGTCAGTTGCTGGTTACTCAATATGTCAATAGTTGGAAGAGAAATTATCTCATTTGAACTTGAACCAAGTAAAAAAGTGTTTTAGGCCAGAAAATCAGCTGCTTGACACGATAAATGGATACAAAAGTCAACCACCTTTAGTTACTGGGCTGGCAGAACTCCTTTCTGTTTATATCCGTCTGACTCAGCTCTCTGCAGCGCTGATACCTTTCCAGACTTTGCCTACTAATCAAATCCATTCCACTACCAATTTTATGCTGGAGATGATTGTTTATTTAACATCCTCCATAAACTTCAGTTTCATTAACCTCCAGGCACTGTCCTCCTGGCTCCAGAGACTATCAATTATTTCTGCTACTTGGAAGTCTACAGTATGATCAGATGATACCCTTTCACCCATGGGCTTCGCAACTTACTTAGCTGGATGATGATAAAAATTATGAGGCCTTTCTTGAGGTACACAAGAGAAAAAGGAAGATATCTACTCTACTTCGTTTCAGGTGCCCGGCCTGCATCCTTGCCCACTGAAGTTTTCCAAGTGTATTATATGGTTCCTACATGCATACAGAGGACACTCCTGTGGCCAGGAAATCCCATCTCCCATGGTATTCTCCTTTTTCCTGACCCTTTCCAGCCCTTATGAACCTCCAGTCTCTTTCCTAGAGCAGTAGCACCAGTGAGAGTCAGTAGTAGCCTCCAGTTGCAGATAAGAAGAATATTTTGAAGGCAAACAGTGTCATAAAAATATTATTGGTTCAACAAGGCCAGCCTCAAAAAGACACACTGAGATTGTTGAGTCTTATCCAAGGTTGCTTCCCAAACAATCCTTGTGTATATAGCATCTACCTGAAATGCTAAGAGTACTGGCCTTAAATTGGAGGGGAACAGCAAAGAAAGATCTATGGCTTGTTGTAGGTAGCACTGTAATTCTTCTGCATATCACCTGCTATTAAAGCAATTTGCATTGATACTTCCAGACTTCATACTGCAAACATTGTGTCATGTTGTGCTTTGCACAGCCTGGTCCAGTCGCACTCCACATAACCCTACTGGTCCCACCACCATGCCCTTGACCTTCCATTCCTCCCTGGGACTGTGGCAAAGCATTTGTATAGCCACAGAGTGAGCAGAGATCAGGGCTGGGATATACCCTCACTTTTCTCTGTACAGTTTGTGTTACTCTTCCCTGTTAAGCCCAGAGAAACTCCCTACTCTTAAAAAGGAGTTTTGTTACCTCCTATTGTGCCTTGTATTGCAGCATGGAGGGGCACACCAATGGGACCTATAATCCATCCTGTGGATTTTGATGTAGTTTCCAGAGAAGCTGGGCATCATTGAACGGTGCAGCTGGGCCAGCGAGGGTGCCTGTGACATGTCTGTCAGATGCACTGCTTTAGAGATGTCCCATTGAAGGGCATACACCAGTTCACAGACGTCACTTTGAATACCAAATAATAACAGTTTTTAATTACAATGCTTCCTTCTGCCACTTTGCATAGAGTACTTTAGATTAGCTATCCCACCACGCTCAATGGGTTTGTGATGCTGTCAGTAAATACCAGAGATGACCAGTCTGTGCCAGACATTTGTGGAAAAGGTTGCATAATATTTGTTTCCACTTTCTAAATACATCTGTTCTGAGCTCTGCCTGGCGCCAGCGTGGTTTGCAGAATAAGGCTCAGGGGATCTATGAACTCAGCACTGCACACACTTTTATGAATATTAAGGTTCATAACAGGCTTATGCAGTAGATAACACCCATTTGGGTTATGGATGGAGAGCAGTATTTCTTAGAAGTGTGACACTAGCATCATCTACAAAAGCACCCTTTAACAGCACTGGTTTTCTGTAGTCCTCTTTTTCTCCTAGATACACGGTGGGCTGGTGTACAATCTCATATTCCTGACTTATTCAGGGCTGCTGATATTCAAAGTTATGGTGGGCACAGTGTAGTATAGGTACAGGGCAGGAGTAAATCAGAAACTGTGCTTTTCTCTTTTATGGCCATTTCTCGCATGACTTCTATGGCAGCATTAATTTGAAATTATTCTGGAGATTTTGCGATGAGGCATATAAATGCAGAAAAGCTCTACAAAGCCATCAAGCATCCATAAGTCTGTATCTAAATGTCTGGTTTTCCCGTTCATGAGAGAGAAGACACCTGAATCTTTGTACAGGAGGCAAGGAATGAAGATCAGATGCCAGGGCTTGGGAACACCAGGCCTCCAGCAGCAGGAGCTGCTTTCCTTCCCCATCCTCACACTGCTGAGAGGATTGAGGGAAGAGAGCAGCTTTTCTTTTTTTTTTTTCTAGCCACTGGCAGCAGCGCACAGGGTGTTTTCTGAGGAGGGAAACTTCTGGCTGAGCCAGTTTCCGCTGTGTTCAGAGGAGTAGGACTTCAGGTGTATCCTTTGAAAATAAGGAAGAGGACACTAAGAAAACAAAATCATTTTTTTGTCCTTATTATATCATCTTTGTGTTTTCCACTTGCAGCAAAAGGGGAAGAATCTATCAGTTTCCTAAGGAACCCCTGCCTCAGGAAAGAAAAAGTGTGGACTAACTGTTGAGGGGCAGGGGAGTGCAGTCTTGACAAGTTGTTTGACATGCAGAGGACCCACTGTTACCCTGTGCACACAAAGAGTCAAGGGGCTCTATTTCCAAAAAGCGAGATTCACAGTCTGTCTGGCACATCCATGAAAAGCTCAGAGCAATAGTTCCCAGTATGGTAGGCCTTGGGTGCTTAGAAGAGCACCACAAATAGAGAGAACAGTCAAAAAGGGTGTTTTTAGACATCCCTTTATCTTCAATCACAAAAGTCCTAAGGTGCCACTGAAGAGCTTCCCTACTCCAAAATGTCTCACAGTGTGATATAGGGCCCTTGTCTTGGGGGAAGAAATAGAGTTTGTTATCAACAGAGAGGTAGTTCCTAGAATATCAGCAAAATAACATTAGAAAAGATGCTATCTTAAAAAGACACCCACATTCAAATCAAGAAGATGAAGCTAAGGTGTGACACCCAATCAAATGAATCTCACTGCAAATGCTGAGGTGCAGTTGCCAGGGGAGCTCACAAGCATATGCTCTCCCCTGCTCTCACAGCAACAGCCATGGACTTTCAGAAGGTGTCCATCAAAGTCTCCAAACCCCCTGAGAAGAACAGCACACTGACAAGACAAATGGAGGCATCACCCTCAAGTGACTTTGCACCCCACAGCTTTTTGCCTCTAGCATCCATTTGCTAGCTTCGAGATAGCCTCCTATTAGGACCATGATCAATAATACAACCCATTGAATTAAAGTCAGTTCAACCCAGGATCAGCTACCTGCTAACTTTATGTTAAGGATGGATCACAACAGTTAGTGGTGACACTTGGTGACAATTCATACTTCAATATATTGTATTTCTACTTATAGCAATTGAATGGAAGAGATAGAGCAGGACTGCAATAATCAGCTGGAGTGTTGTTGGTCCCAGCTGTGTGTTATTAAGAGGAACCTGATCTGTTAAGTGCCTGTGAAGAAGTGGAACTAAATTGTGTTCCTAAGCTCTGGATATATCGTGCCAACCACTGTTACCGGATAAAACTGAGAGCAATATATTCTGAAATATACGATATACGGGTTGCGCTTCTTTCAGTGACTAGGTTTTATTCTATTTGGAGGGAGAAGTGAGCAGATTGCCTCCCAAGATGTCATATTCAATTTCTATAATTTCTGGCAGTTCCAGTGCTGCTTTTCATTGGATGGGTAGTCATTTTCAGTGGTATGAATATGAATCAAGTTTTAGAATATGAGGTGCTAGTGTGTGCAACGGGAGACCTCTAAATGTTGATTTTGATGTACTATAGTGTTCAATGCTGAAACATCGTCCTGTACTTTAGAGGGATAGAGTGCTTTAAGAAGCAGTAGAAATGTAAAAGGAAGAAAATTCAAGGGACAAAACCACCCATTATGCTATGCTATATTATGATTATGTTATGTTTGTATTATTACACAGTATTATTTATATTGTGTTTTCACCTAAAGATCCTGTATGATGTCATAATGCTATTGGGCTAAATCCAAGGGAAGGGAAAAATTTTACAGCTATAATTTAGGGCAGCCACTGCACTCCAAGGATGCCTGTTTCTCCCCACTGACTTAACAATCTCAGAGGCTACAGCAGGATCAGGTGAACTGAGGTGGTTGCTCCAAACCTGGATGAATTCACAATGCAGCATGAGGATCAAAATCAGTCCTGTTCACTTTCACTTCCTTAGCAGCCTCACACGCTTGTGACTGGCTGCTCTAGTTTGTTCTCTCTCTCTTCTGTTTCTGTCTGAAGACCTGAGCAGAAACTGTCAGAGCAGACCACACCCTGTCAAAATGCTGCTAAGTTTTGATATTAACACTTAGATTCAGGACCTGCCTATAGAATCATAGAAGAGCTAGGGTTGAAAGGAACCTTAAAGATCATTGAGATTTTTTTTCTGCTAAAAGGTCTTTCCAGAGCCTTCTCTTCTCTGGGCTGAACAACCTCAAGTCTCTCAGCCTATTTTCATATGAGAAGTGCTCCAACCCTCTGATCATCTTCATGGCCCTCCTATGGACTCACTTGAACTAGTCCATGTCTTTATTGTGCTGAGAGCTCCAGAGCTGGATACAGTACTCCAGGTGGGGTCTTACAAGAGTAGAATAGCAGGGAGAATCATCTCCTTCAACCTGTTGGTCATCCTTCTTTTGATGCAGCCCAGGATATAGTTCTGGGCTGCTTGCACACGTTGCTGGCTCATGTTGAGCCAATTCCTTATCCACTGAGTAGTCTATCTATTAAATCCGTGTCTCTTTAATTTAGAGACACGGATGTCATGCAGGACAGTTCAAATGCTTTGCACAAGTCCAGGTAGATGACACCAGTTGCTCTCCCTTATCCACCAACACTGTAACACAGAATCATAGAATTATAGGTGAGTACCTCTAAAAGTATGCGTGAAAGTTCCTACAGAACACTCGGAGTGTTTCAAAATTAGAAATGCAAGAATTAAGTTTGTCTGTACAATTTTCAGCTCCCGGCTCCTTCCACTTCCCTTGTGCACCTGCACTGTGAGTTACAATCCTTTTTTAAATTTTTTTTTCCAAACTGGTAATCTCTTCTTTGTACGCTGAGTAAACAGTTATTTATACTTCTTTTTTATTCAGTGCAGTTGCCCTGAGCTGTCTGGAGTTCATACCAACAAAACATGCACTGATGAAAAACTGTTTGCTTCCTCCAGGCTACTTCTGTGGCATTTTTCCCTACAGTGTCTGCCTCAGTCTGTCAAATGTCTTTCATGCAGAGCAGCACTTTCAGCAATGCCTGTAGGGATCCAAATGGAAACAAGTGGGGAGCTGAGAGGACATGAAGCCTGTGACCAGAGTGCAGGCAGTGAGAAAGGGAACACTGCAGGTGGCAGGGCCCAGAAGGGATGCAGAAGGTTGGGGTCCAGAAAGAAATGGGGGGAACAAGTGGTAGGAGATGAAATGAGGGGAAAAAAAAAAAAAAAAAAAAAAAAAAAGAAAAAGGAAAAAAAAAAGGGGCAAAATGCACCGTACTCAAAAAAACTGGGGAAGATGAAAGATCTGAGAGGGGCTGGCCAGAGCAGGTGGGAGCAGGGAGGTATCTGGAAGGCAAAGGGAAAAACAGCCCTCACCCACTGAAACTCAGCCCCATGGAAACCTGAAGGGAGATCCTCCATCTCTCTGGTCCCAGCCACCCTGGCACTGTCCTCTCAGCCCGTACTGTCTGCTGCCCACAGAGGAGATACACACCTGTGCACCATCTGGTTGTCCTCCTCTGTGTCAGGCTTGAGCCAAAGAAAATATAGACTTGCAAAAAGAAACAGCAGGCTCCCTTAGGCTACTGAACAGCCCCAGTGAAGAAACAGCAGCAGTCTCATCAGGTAATTTGTTTCCAAGTAGACAGGCCAACAGTGTCAAAAGAAGTGCTCTTACATGAGTTCATCTGGAATGGAAAAGAGATTTAGGAGGACATTCTGCTCTCTCGTGATGACACTGGTATGATGTAATTGCTTATCTCCTGCAGTTCATGGAAAATGAAATGCAAGCCCTTCTCTTGGCAGTCCCATGTCACAGGTGTAAGAAAACAGAGCTTCACATCTAATTGCTGTAGCACCCTACAACCAAAAAAGTTTTAGGGTTGATCCCCTGGGAACTACTTTGTCACACAGCGGTATTATTGACACCTCGGTTACTCACAGCATGATGCAGGTTGGAAAAGGTATCTGGAGCTCAGTACTAGCTCAAGATTCAGGCAGGTTCCCCAGACTTCATCCAGTGTGATTCTGGATAGAGGTCTCCAGGGGTGAAGACTCCACAGCTAGCCTGGGGGCCTGATCCAGTGTCTGATTAATCTCATAGCAAAATTTTTTGCTTATACCTAATAGAATGTTCCTTTTCTGCAGCCTGTGGCTGTTGCCTCTCATCCTTTCACTGTGTACCTTTGAGAGGAACCTGGCTCTGCTGTCTCTCACCCTCCCAGCAGGAAGCTGAAGAGCACTGTGAGCTGCCCCTGCAGACTTCTTTTGTTCAAGCTGAACAAAGGGACACCTGCCCCCTTTCTCTTTGGGTGTCCTGTGCTCTCACCCCATGGTCACATGAACATTCTCTGGACTCACTCCAGTTTTCCAGTACCTCTATTGTGCTAGGGCATCCAACATCAGACATAGTACTCCAGAGGCAGATTCACAATTACTTCACACAGGAAAAAATCTCCTCCCTCAACCTCCTGGCTATGCAATGTGGTTGTTGTTTGACCTTGCAAGCTAACACTGTTGACTTAACACTCAACTTGCCATCCACTGGAGCCCAGGCCCTTTTGCTAAAAATGCTGTACCCTAGCCTGCTGGTGTCTGTCCCATGTGAAAAACTTTACACTTGTCATTTTTTATCAGCCGTGACTTTGATATCTCTAACAATTATTCATCCAGACAGTTAATAACTCCAAGAGCCAAACCACATTTGACAGACCACATGCAACTTGAGCCAAAAGTGCCGTGCCACTCAATGAACCTAAGGCCATACTGCTGTCACTCATGATTTCTTTTCGTTGTCATGTTTTTGTCACTCTTCCCCTGTCCCCAGACATGTCCAGTATGTTGCCAAAGGTGGTTTCTCTCATCCAGGATTTGTCAGTATCCAATAAGTGTTTGCAATGTCAATGAATGGCAAATTTGGAGATGGGGAGTGTGAGAAAAGCAAGTGGTTTACACTGAATGGCAAAGGGCCTGATCTATCATAGATGGGTTATCAGATTTTTTAAACTGCTTTTTGCTAGCAATACATGTTCAAACTGTTGAAGCCTTCAGATTAATTTTATTTTTTTCTTTTTATAACTTGACCAAGACAATTTTTGAGAGACCTAAATTCTAAAAGGGACCCTGAAAAATACATTAGCCCAAAATAAAAATGCTCAGTTATGGCATAGGATTGTAAAAGGGATTGTGATTGACCTATTTTGAACTTTGTGTTTTCTCCCTCCTGCATATTTTCAGTCTCATCTCCTTACTGGAAAATGTTACACTTACTTGATTTTCAAGTACTTTGTTTTATTTTAAAATACTCCCTTTTAAATTTAAACAACACACACAAAGTCTGATGATGATTTGGCATACACAGTTGTATTTTATTTTTAGTATCATGACAGATCATTTCTAAAACAGGGATTCAAAATAGCTATTCCTCATCATCTACAATGTTTTTCTTGTAGTAAGCCTACATAACACAGTAGAAGAACGTTCCCTTTCTTGGGAAACTAGCCTATGTCTTGCAAAATATTTTTTTTATAGTATCATGGGTATAGATTAATTTCAACAGTCACATGTGTAAGTATAACTAGTTTCAATTCTAAATAATGAATACAAAGTTCCAAGAAATCTATGCGTATATCCTGCCTGAGTATTATCTGGAAACTTTTTTGCAGTATTGAATTCTTCTTTGGCTGTATATACATGCGCTTAACTATTTTTGACCTTTTTGCAAGTTGTCTATTTTGTTGGTACTGATTAAGAAAACCCTGGTTTTTATGCTCATTTATTGGTACATAATAAAGGAGAAGTACAAAGTAGATTAAGTGATAGATCAAAATATTGACAATACTACAGGGAGCTTTTTGAGAACTGGATCAAACTGGGTTGACAGGGACTAAAACACATTACAGTCTTATTCCTGCTAAATGCCTACAAAAAAAGGGAAGTATATAGCAGAGTGGAACAGAGTCAATGATTCCATCTCACGGTATTTTTCAAGGTCAGGAAATTAATTCTTTTTCTTTAAAAAAGACTGCCGTAGAGATATTTTCAAAGAAAGTTTCAATATTCTTTCTAAAAAGATAACCAAATGGTTAGGGTTTCTATTTAGATTTTCTATTTAGACCTCTCTTTAGTCAGAAGTCTGCTCTAGGTATCTTAAACGTTACCAAACCCAAGGACGTATACAGAAATAAAATAGAACACTTAAATTAAAATAAAAAACCAAACTCATAAAGACAAAAAATGTTCTAAATCTATATTTTAGCTTCAGTTGTTAAATGCACCAGATTTGGAGGTCACCAGGGAAGAGGTTAAAAGCAGGAGGTGGGTAAGACCTGGTCTGAGAACCACTGAAAACAGCGAAAAGACGCCTGATAATTTAATATCCATAGGATTCTAAACCTTCCATCTCAAAAAGAAAGAATTAGGCCCAGAAAGACTGCAGGGAAGAGCAACAGGCATAATCACAGTTACTGGATGGCTGTCATTAAAAACAATAACTAAATAGGCTAGGGAGTTTTAGTCTGGAGGAGAGAAGATTCAAGGCCTTTGGCTTGAGAGATGGAGAAAAAAGATGCACTACATGATGGGAAGTTAATTACCACACCGAATGGGCAATACGGGAAGATGCTTTATGAAGAATCAATTTAATCAAGGTGAACATAATGCAGCTCTCACAGTTGTGATAAAATATTCTCTAACCAGCTATGGCTAAACAAAATGTCATGGTGACCTGTGACTAACATTCAACTGGATGACCCTCTATAGGCAGGACAGCTCATTGGCTACATTTGACCAATTCTCTCTGCTACCATTTTTCAAAAAACATTAAAAGCGCATTAGCCTAACATCTGTGAGACTGGGGAGAATCAGTCCTTGTTGACAGATAGCAACAACTTGATATAAAGAGGTTAAGCAGTTTGAGATGATATGATGGCAATCTGTAGTAGAAATCATGAGCAAACTCTTTTCTCCTAAATAACATGAGTGTCTTCTGAAAACCTCTACTTGAAACTGTTCTTTGTGTTCCACATAAACCACTTTCCTTGTCATTGGGAAGACAACAAAAACTGTGCATCATCTGCTACCTGATGGAGGTTAAAATCTCTTTGTTGCTGAACAGGCTTGAGCAAACATGCAACAGCCAACATGCACAGATCCCTAGGGCAAAAACCTGATGCAGTGAGTTCATAAAACTTCTGAACAGTTAGGCACAATTGCACAGATGGGAACGTCTCCATTAAAACCATACTCATTAATGCCAGAACGCTTACACTGCAGTTCTCACTGACAGCTGGTCTTTTAATTTTGTTGTGTATTGTGTTGTCTATCAACAGATAGACTGATGATGAAGCAACAGATGATGTGCAACACTTCTGCTAAACTGCCATGAAGAGGTGAACAGGGAAAGTATGTAAAGGAAACAGAAGCCAATACTCTCACCAAGCTGGATATGTGACAGTGGGCTAGGAATGTGAGTAGAAGAGGATTTAAAGTGAGATACCAAGAGAATCTCCTGCATTGGGTAGGCTTCTCTTGTCCCAGCAATGACCTTCCATTCAAAGATCTCCTGTCAAAGCCAGATGGAGGAAGTCTGAGGTATTGCAATTGTTGACATTTTGCCTTTCCAAGGAAAATTTTCATACAAGGAACGAATATTAGGTCATCAAGGTTAAAGGTCTAGGAAGAAGCAGCACAGGGCTAAAGAAAAATACCTACTGTCAGTAGTATAGCTAAGATATGATTCCCTTCCAGCGGGAAAAACTTAAGAGTACCTGCAAGACATAGCTTTCAAGTAGCACTTCACCTGACAGAAGTGAAATGTAGCTGCAAGGATTTGGAGGCTGAACTAGGTTTCCCACCACCCAAGACAGTATCGCCAAGATGCATTATGCAAGTGAGAACACTACAAAGAGACCCTGTGCAGAAACTTCCAACCATTGACAATTCACCCAGCGGAAGTCCTTAGAGGAAGGGAATGATCATTTTGGGAGGCCCCATTGACATTTGTTCGTCCTCATAACAGGAAGAAATCCAGTGAGTGACCTAGAGGAAAACAGTATAGTCTGAAAACTAAGAAATACTAAATGAGAAGAACAAGGAATTCTTATTCACTCTTTGGGTAGGAAAATGCACTCAGGAAAAGGAAATAAACACGCTAGAGAGCCAAGGAAAGTTAACATATCATCTGAGGATTTCTGTTCTGAGAGTTCAACCTCAGCTGACTTCAGCAATTTGTGTCTGTGAACATCTGATTGAATTGGAAGTGGTTTCTCACTCATCTTCTACTGGCAGTTTTTTTGAAAAAAGAACAATTGTGGCTAAAGGAAAGGGTGTCTCTGTCTTTCCTTAACAAAGATCATCTTTGCTATGGGTAATTCTTGCAATAAAGTGAAGATAGACAGAGATGCTTGCTTTTTTATATCGACCAGGCCAAGGAACCTTGCTCCAACTGTCCCAGGAATGGCCAGGACCATTTCACCGTACACCTTTCACTGGTTTTAAAGAATGGCAGGGGAAGAGAGGGAGTGGAGGGCTAGGGACAGGGAAAGGGGAAGTTTAAAGTGAGGGAGGATGTTTTCATAATCTCAGAAGAAACTCAGTGTCAAACGCCAGCTATCTGGAAGAGGTTTGTACACTGAAAATCTAGTTAAGACATCTAAGCTATGTCAATCTGATGTTTGGATACTAGAATCACCATTTGCTTTAGAAACTGTACTTAAGACTTCTTACATGGGTATTAAATTGAGTACTGGAACATCCAGTAAAAGCAAGCAGAATTCAGTTACACTGTTCTGAGTGCAGAATGGGAACCTCTGAAAAAATGGCTCTGTCTCCTTGGGATTCCTATATGCACCCAAAATTTTCTAGGGTATTTCTATGTTTCTAGGTTATTCCGGGAAGGCAAAAATGTGCAAGTTCAGCCCCAGGCTAACTCTCAGATGAACACTGTGGATTAATTTGTCTCACTGACTATGCTGCAAAGGAAAGGAATTGAGTAGTCAGAATAACCAGAAATATCAGATGAGGACAACAGATGCAGACCTTGACATGACAATAGACTACAGGACAACATAAAGAGGAAGAGGAAATGACCTTGACTGTTTGGACACACTGAGTTAAAGAATGGGGAAAAGAGAAGAAAAAGAAGCCCCCACAAATAATATTTTTGTTTCTTAAAATGGAGATATTTATTTGTTAAGATAATTAAATCCAAATTATAAACAACATAATAAGTACCTTTGAAAAATTCCATCAAAATTAAACAAAACAATGAGCCTGTCCTTTCTGATCACGCTCATTAAGACTCTTCAGCTATGAAAAAAGGCATAGACTACTATAAAATTGAGATTTGTTTCCATCCACTTGCACGAATATAATAAATAAGACTTTCCTTATAAAAATCACATGAGATGCTTGTGGCATATTTTGTAAAATGTGACTAGAAAAAGACAACAAGATACTGTTAATAAATAATACATTCAATAACAAGGCAATTTTTGCTATTGAGAGACATCTAGACATTTTGGGGTACAGTCACCATGAAACCACCTGGAAAGGAGACATTCTTCAAAGGAGCACTGCACACTACTTGAAAATGAACAAATCTACTGACGTAATAGAAAATACATTATTGCAGGGCAAAATAAAATACACCCTTAGTCCTTGTAACAGTGTCAGCCAACAGCAAACATTTGCTACATTGGAGAGAATTAGATTGAAGCCCTAAATCACAAGACTCTAAACCACAACACGTTTTGTGATGTTTAACACACTCCACACAAGTACCTTTGCCCCTGAGTGCGTCAAAACGATGGTGAATCAAGCAGATGTTTACCCAATTGCTCACGTCATTTTGACACAACATCCAGCCTGTAGTACCTACATACATCATAAATGATACAACAACTATTACATGCCAGTCACTGGAGGTAAGACAAATCCACGGAATTATGCAACCTCAGAGGCACAGTGGTTTGCTTATCTACTTTAAAACCATCTCAAGACATTAAACTACCACATTACCACCACATTTTTCAATAAACTGGGCAAGATAAGAAGGAACATAAACTAAAGTACTAGAGTTCTGCAAGGGCAAAATTCATCAGCTAACACTCACATTCCACATCACGTTGCTCCATTAGAAATATTGTGTGAGAGAGCAAAAATGGCAACTGTGCCCAGTCCCTAAAAAGACAGGAGACACCTTGTGTCTGCCCTGCCTGTGCTGTTGTATACCAGCATTACAAAAACCACAGACTGACCCCAAGCCAACTTGTTTTAACAGAACACCAAGCTCTTTCCAGCTTGTTTTAACAAAACACTGAGCTCTTTCCAAACATACATACACAGCATGGTACATTTCACTGTTGATTCAAGCAAGCATCACTTCCTTGAGCACCCCACCAGGAAGAAGGCTTGCCCTCTCTCCTAGCCAGCCCTGCAGATGGGGTCAGCTACAAAGTAGGAAGTCTGAGGCATGCAGATGGTAGCACAGGGAAGGTGAGAGTAGAACCTTGCAGCTACAGGTGAAGACAAGCAGAAGCCAGTCATGATCCTTCAAGCCATGTTTCCTGGGCTGCTTTGCCTTCAACTAACCTATTTTGTTCCCAAAGCAAAACATCAGAGAATTGGTATAATCCCACTGAGAAGTCAGCTGTGTATTCCCCGGGCCCCTGGGCTTGTGCAGGTATTTCAGGATTACTGCAGCTCAGGGACAAGGGAACAAACGTCAGACCCTCCAGAAATCACTTACTTCTCATCAACACCTGAGTCAGGTAAATGCAAAATTAGTAATTTTGAAAAATCTTCACCTGGCGCATTTCTGCTCCAGTCAAGCTCAAAACGCCTTCCTCAAGTTGCGTGCATGCCTATGCCTACAAGAAATGGAAGGGAGCTCACATCATTTTAGCCCACTCTTCAGTTTCCAGCCATAAGTAAACTGTACCAAACCATAGTCGTTTATTTTCCGCACAGGAACAAACAATTGAGTTCCATGGGCAAGAAATACACAGAATGACATCATCAGTGAGCCCGACTGATCTCTCAGCCAGTGCAGCTCTACAAACACATGCCTGAGGAGAGGTCTGATCTGCTGGAAATGCAAATAGATTTTTCCCTTACAATGCTGGAAGAAAGTATATCTAACTTTAGGAAGAGAGCAGGATTTTTATTACAATATTACCATCCTACCAGTACAGCTTATGTTACCAGAATCTGAGTCTGGTTGTGAAAAGGGAGATAGACAAAAGAGGATATGGTGCACTTGCAAAAGCTGCTAGAACTATCTTCTTTCCATTTCATTTCTCTTTTCTGTATTTTCACACTACAGAGCATATACTAATAATCCAGCTCAGGGACACAACATTCAAATAAAAACACATGCAGTCTTCTACATTCATCATCATCTGCATGCTACGTTTCACAGTTCATTATCAAAGTAATGCACCACTCTATGAAAATATCACAGAGAGGCACCTTTAATTTCCTTTACATCTTTCTTTGTTTGCTTTTCTCTTAAGCTTACAGAAATAGCCAGATGGAACCAACACTGACACAGGTTAAAGAAAGGTGGCTGCTATGTGTAAGAAACAGAAGCCCTTAAAAGACTTCCACCACGAAGGCAGGATTGTTATGTCACCTTGAACTGCCAGACCTGGGGAAGACGAAAAAGACTTTATATTTCAGTTGCTATCTCAGATATTCATAATTGTCCTTAAATACATCTTTAAAACAAATCTAGGTTTCTAAATAAAAATAAGAGACATTTCTACCCTGTGCTTAGGTTGAAAAATCAGAATTTACAGCAAACCATTTACACATTCAGACTTCTTGCTCTTGACCTGTAATTGGCTAAAGCATAGCATGAAAGCACTTTGCACTGTCTCCCCTTCCACAACAAAGGAGAATGAGCCTTGTTAACATTTCATTGCTATCACTGTTGCACTTGAAGTTTCTTCTGCTTTCAAGAAGGCCCAGACACTTGCTAGTTCGTCCCTCAGCAGATGGCTCTCCTCTTGCCCAGGTGTTGCACCCAACAGCTCTGGGAATACCCCAAATCCCCATGCCAGCCTGGCAAGGCCCAAGGCACAGCCCTGGCAGCACCCTTGAGCATCTCCTAAAGCCCCAAGATGTTGAAGAGCCAGGAGTTGTTTTCTGCCCCCAGCACTTACATTCAGCACAAGCAAGACAAGTCCCAGGCAGATCCAGGTTTTAATGCCTTGCTTTCTTATCCAAATAGATCTCCCTCTAGGAGAGAGGATAAAAACCCTCTTCATTTAAAATGCAGAATACTGGTAAACTCTCTGGTGGAACAGAAACCTTACTAACTGCAATTTCTGTATGTTACAGGCAGTAATATCTTAGATATTGGATGGGAATCTGAGAGATATTCACTGAGATGCCAACAAAAGAAAAAAAGAAAAATAATATGGTCAACGGAAAGAATATGTGTACCAAAACCAAGAGGATAACTAGACTGATACTGATTTGAGTTGCTTATATCCTTGTCTAAGCTTGTAACTTCTGTGAGACATAAAATGAAAATAAAAGGCATTTTTTATCACCATGGGAGTTACAGGCCACTATTATGAAGGTTTATTAAAGATTCCTTGTTTTTCACTAAGGTTGAAAGAAACTTTGGAAATGAATTTACATTTTATTGATGTCTGATTGACTTTGAGTACACTAAGATTCAAGATTTTACTGCACGCAATTTAGGCTAAAACACAAAGAAAATTACATCCAGACTGGGTTTTATGAAACCCAGAAGAATTTTTAGTTGTCAAAGACTTTTAATGGCTACAAGGAAGAGAATTTGTTGAGATTTCATTGTTGATTGTCATACGTAGATTTATGAAAAGAAGATACTGTGTGCAACACAGGAAAAATGCATAAGGCCAACATTTTAAAGCCTACCAGCATCTGAAACCATTGAGCCTTAGATATAAATTGTCATCTAAAAAAAAAAAAAAA
>VXBW01005306.1:1272908-1352585 GCA_013400375.1 Thinocorus orbignyianus
AGTAAAGTCTAACAAAATTATTTAACAATGAGTGGAAACATTAGTAGGCATCAGATCCAGCATGGATAATAAATTACTGGAGGATGTTTAATTCCCAGACACAGAGAGTCGACGGTGAGGCTTCACACTGCAGAAAAATCATTTTTTCATTTTCACTTGTCTCATGCAAAAACGATTGATAGATAGAGCAGCACAGGGATCACTTCCACAGAACTTGCTGAAACAAGGACACGACTTAGATCATGATTTGATTTCAGACTGTGATACCAGAGAACAGCAGATGCTTGAAATGCAGTAAGATATCTGCCTTACAAACCCAACCAACGAATAGCATAAAGTACTCATGTACACTTGTGGAAAAAAATCAGTAGCGTACAGAACAGGAACCTTTAACTAGGTGGCATAATCTGGCATTGCCTTAAAATATCTTAATTTAAAATTTTCACAGGATGAACGCCCTCAGGCTTGAGAACAGCTGGTTAAAATCTAGGCAATTCTATTGATTTGACAGGAGTGAGAGCAGTAAAAGAGAGCAGAGACTTTGGCTTATAAATTGAAGGTCGGGGCAGAGAGAAGAAAACCTTCTTGTTTCATTAAAACGCACAGCTTTTCTTTTTCCTGCAATCTGTGTGTTATCTGAAGGTAATGTCCTTATCGCACTTACTAACAAAGAGGGTGGATTATAACACAGAGGCATAAATTTAGCCAGATAAAAAGGTTTGTTCATTTGCTCGTTTTCACTGTTCCAAACAGTTAAATCTTCTAAAATTTCTGGGTTTTTTCCACTTTACTTCCCAAGCATGAGTTAACCGCTCTCAAAACATCTAAGCTAAATATAATCTCCATTCACCTGACAGAGAAATGACCACAGGAGGAAAGATTCCATGTTCAGTGGTATTGGAAATCAGAAAGCCTTCATTTTAGTTCTGAGTTAATAGAGTAATTAGGAAGATATGAAATACTGCATATAAGCTAGCTTGCACTCAGTATTAATAAATCTGAAGTGGTTTATGTCTCTCTGCTATGTTTCTAGGTTTAGAGCCCAGAGTAAAGTTCACAGTAGTGCAGAACGGATTTTAAACAACTCGTGAATGCAGCAGGCTTCAACCCTGTACAAGAACCAAGGGAAAGAGAAGTGAAACAACAAAGATCCAA
This sequence comes from Thinocorus orbignyianus, assembly GCA_013400375.1. NCBI lineage: Eukaryota > Metazoa > Chordata > Aves > Ciconiiformes > Thinocoridae > Thinocorus > Thinocorus orbignyianus. Next base: position 1,274,064 of record VXBW01005306.1, read on the forward strand.
CATCCGTTAATAACTTTAGGTCCCAGTTCAGCCAAGTATATAAATACATGCTTGCATCCCTTTCCCTTCGCAAGAAAGATTGGTTCATCTTGCATATTTATCTCCTTTCTGATCTTTGTCTACGTTCTTTAGGTACCATGACTAAATGGCAGTAAATACACAATAACTGACCTCAGAAGAGCTGAATCTCTGTCCAGAGTTTGTTTTTCTTTCTTTTTTTGGCTACATTTGAAGTACAATATTTAACTTTTTCTTGTCTAGGGACACCACATGGAGCAGTCTAAAACTGGAAGCTTTGAAGAAGTGTAGACTTGAATACAAAGCTAGAAGTGCAGAACAACTTGAAAACCACATATCTCTCACACAGAGTTTGTTGAGTTATTAGCGTATTTTAGGAGAAAAGAAATGGGATCTTTTTTCCACAAGTACAATTTGTGCTTTTTTTTTCATTATATGATTCTAACTCTTCAAGGTACTAGCCAGTGTTTGAGCTATAAACCTCAGGCTATAAGCTATTTTGTTTATATTAATATAATTGTGAGTTGATATATTATTTTGGGCAGCCTATAGAGACCTCTAAAAAGGGTAAACAAGAGTTCTGATTGACACCTCATTCCATTTTCAATGCACGGTGAAGAGCACAAACAAAAGAAAAATCTACTGTTTATGCCTGTGCGTGGAACAATTCTTGGAAATGCATATTGGGTTGGAGTTTCAAGAGCACTGAATGCTGACCTAATACAGTATTGGCTCAAAGGGAATTTCATGACTGGTATAAATAAAAAAAAAGTGGGATTTGGAAGTCCTTGCCCTATGCAGCATTAGGCATTCACCTTCCAGTGACCTTCTCATAGATGCAGGTCTCAGACAAAATAGTTTTTACTTACAGACAGGTCTCACAGGCCAAACAATCCAGCATGAACAAATGATACACTTAAGGACTTGTTTCAAGTTATTTCAATGCTCGTTTCAGTTTTTAGTATATTCAAAGTCCAGTCCTTTAAAATTAGTCGATGTATGATGTTCATGATCAAAGTCCATCCTTGAAAGAGCCCTTGCAGAACCACTCAGCATATGGGAGTCATCAAGCAGGCAGTTGCAGATAAAATAACTTTTCTTTTTTTTCGGTTGGTCCAGCACACTGTATCATCTGCTGAAACACTACCAGACAAGAGGCAACAATCAACTTGCGTGTTTGGAGGAGACAAAACCAGCATTCTCCTGAAAACCGGACATCTTCTGTCAGCTTTGTTCTGCATACTAAAGCTATAGGTATCTAAAATGAAAACTTGTACCCTTGAAAAAAGGAAGGTTTCTTTTGAGCATATGTAGGGATTATATAAAAAAGTGTCCAAGCATTTTCTACAAAAATTAACACGTGTAGAGGAAAAAAAAAAAAGTTGTGACTATGGCACTTTTGCAGCACACCAAGATCTTGATCAAAGACATCAGAGCAGAGACTCAAATCTGGGTCTCAGTGCTCCAGATTAGGCTGTTCCAATCAAAATCTCTTTTCCTCTGTGCACCTGTTTTCAGTGGAAATGTTCACTTTACTACCAAGGTAATCACGCAATAACAAAGCTTCCCACAGAATATGGAGATTCCCTAACTTTTTGGTAAGAATTTAGCATAAAATATATCATACATCTCTGACTGCTCCCTTCCAATAAATAGATAATGATGTAACTCATCTTTGCTATGGGCCCCATCTGAGAAAAAAACATTCATTGACTGTACAATTAGAAATCATCAGGAACTATTCAAAAGGTGCTTTAGTGTTTTATTGAACACCAGATTATTTATAAACCCAGCAAAAAATTACTTGTGGTGTTGCTTTCTTATACTCACTTTGGAGTTACTCACAACAATTAAATCTAGTGTAAAAGAAAAAAGTGCTTAACTTGGAAGGTGAAGATATCAAACAACACTGTAAATTACAGGTGGTCTTGAGTGCTCAAGGTTCACTTGTCTTAGAGAGACCTAAACAGGATAAATATTCAACTGAACTGAAAGCTGACCCAACTCAATAGCAGCAGGGAGTAGATGGAGATTATTTTAAGATGCAGTTTTAATAGGCCCTTCTGAGACTTGCCAGGGATCAAAAGTGTTTCAGGGCAAGAAGCAGGCTGGTCTCCAAAGGGATGAGCTGCCAGCAATTCCAGTAAGCCCAGCACTTCTGACTGTGAAGCAAGAGGGTTAACCTTGCCACAGGTAATTATCTAGGAACCTGGTCTGCAACTGCATTTGCTGACTTGTACCAAATCTACATGGATGCACTCCGCTGACTGCCAAGGGAAAATCTAAACGTAGTCTCTCTGGTGACTGCAGTCCCAAGAGCAGCCAACAGCCTTATCCTACTGCCCTAAATGTACCTGCTCCTGTCATATGGGTGAGGACTCCTCCCTGTCCCCAAGTGCCAGCGACACTCTAGGCTTGGCTGAACTCAATGCACAACTGAACTCCAAAGAGTGGACTGGCATCATCCATAAGGATGACCCTAAGTGGGTCACCAAGATGCATCTCCCACCCCATGCGATGCCTCAGCACCGGTCAGAAGAGCATTGACAGGTACCTTGCAAAGCCACAGTAGAATGCTCACAAGGAAACCACACACCTCTAGGGGAAACACTTAAGGTTTGTGCTCTGCCCTGCACAGGTTAGCCTCACAGACACAGCTGGGGTGTTTTCACAGTCCCGTGAAGACATCTGAATGCAGTCCAAATTCAAACAAAAGCATGAATCACCATCTGGATGTGCTGCCCATCTCTCCTGTTTGCAGAGAGAACCTATGTAAATATTTTCAATTAACAATTTTTTTTCTCTTTTTTCCTTTTTTTTTTTTTTTNTTCCTTTTTTTTTTTTTTTTAACATCTGAGAAGACAGAGTGAGATTCATTTTTAAGTATTTGCACTAAGCTGAAGAGGCTGAATACACTAGGGCTCAACCTGCTGTAATAAAAACTGAAGAAAATGAATAATCAGGAAGGAATAAGTAGCCGTATAAGTTCTCATTGCTGCCAAAGAAACAGAAGCCAGGGACAACAGGTTAAGCCCCCTGTTGGGTATTCGCATTACACTGGGGAAAATGAGTTTGCTAATATTTAAAAAAAAGGCCAATGAGTCTTTTACTAATGGTTCTCTTCAAAAACTACCAAAAAGTCAAACATCTGACAGATTCCAAGCAACAAAATCTGGGAAATCAAGGAAAGAAGTTCATTTATAATAATCACTCTGAAAAGTGCAGTCTTCTTCCATCCTCTTTCTCTACTTCAGTGATGAAATTACCAACACCTAACTGAAGTCATGTTTTCAATTTGGAGTTAACAATGCTGGATTTATCAACGCTTAAGAAGAAAATATGCCTTCAAAATGACAAAGTATATTAGCTACCTTGCAGTTGATTTTTTAACTCACACTTGTAACCCAAATGAGAATGGTCATCAGGAAGGACAGAGCAAAGATATTTAGGATGACTTCTTGGGTCAGAAATACAAGTGCAGATGATCCCAGATCTTACGGAACTACATGATGTTAGGAGCAGGTCCCATTAGGGAGGTCACAGCATACACAGCCACAGCCCCTGTGGCATCCCCCAAACAGCTATGGAGCTGTTGAATAGGCATTTCTGAGCAAGGTCTCATGAATTTTGTTTACTAGGAAGTTATCAGCTAACAGAAATCCCACCATATCATTTCATAAAGGAGACAGAGACTTAGAATAATAGCTGTTTAGTCTATTTTATATATGTGTTTTGGGGAGAGTGGCAGGAGAGAAGGGAAAGACAGCATTCTCATCATCATTCATAATTCCATTGTATTTCCCTTTTTGTTAATCAGTTCCCCCTCCTCACAGCAATTTGCTTTGCTGCCATTCTGCACAAGACCATTGGTAGGTCAGAAGTAGTCCATTTTTTCACAGTCACTATCAGAAGAAAATGTCCTACAGTTGCTTAGAACTGGGGATCTTTATCAAGACTTGCTTGATAAGACACTCAAGACACTCAAATTTGTTACACCACCGAGTTGATCTTCCTTTTTTCCAGCATCATCCAACTCTTCAAGAACTGCCTGTCCTTCATATAACCTGGACTTCTTCCAATACTTAACAACTACTGAGCTGAAAAAAGGAACCAAAGCAGGCAACAAACGGTATGACAGCATTCACCTCCAGCATCCTCACTCCTGTTCTCCTTAATTGCAGGAAAGGGTAAGCCAGATATTAAACCAGCATCCATGAAGATGTATAGAGGAAATGTTTTACATACCTATCACAGTTCAGACATTCAGTTTAAAAAAAGTAGATGCTTTGCTTAGTTTCAGCTCCCATGGAGGTGTAAACTCAGTAGTGAATGGGATAACACCATTCTAATGAAGCTAACAAAAAGGTGAAAGTAGTCAAGTGGACAAAATGGCCAATATTTCTATATTCTAGAAAAGTTAAGCTGTAACAGAGGCTTGAACCTTTGACTTTTGTAGCTGATTCACCCCAAACCTGATATCTTAATTTCAGAAAAAATACAACATTCATGTGTAAGAGTCCTTGGTATTATAGCAAGGTCTGTGCCAAAATTCTAAATGTTTTTATTCTCATAAGCACACTCAGCCCTTCTCTACAGTTTTAGTTTGCTGGCTTCTCTTTTGCTTCACTGCTTTAGAAGGAGCTCTAAAGGCTTCATAATCAAGAGGAAGAAGAAATTTTCCATAATTCTGGCATAAGTTCAAAAACCGGTCTTGATTTCCTCAAAAGCATATACACCCCAAAAGATATTACATTTAGAGTGACTTCAGAACAGAGTATCTTCCATGAACAACTCTTGCAAAGGAATTGAACATACTCCACTTCCAAATGTGGGGCAATGCTTCCTATGCAGAGCAGGGATTCCAGCACTTCTGTACCTTGTCACCTCTATGATAAAATTAACTACCAGGAACATTTGGCCAGTCTGAGCTAGTTTTTATTGAAGATGTGATGCATTGCTGTAGTTTTCAACTTGGCAAAGACTTGTGCAGCTTTATCTACTCAGCTTTATCTACTCAGCTTTAGCTACTCTATTAGAAAAATTCAGGGAATTTCCATGGCAGCGGAAACAGAGAATCTAGAGTAGAAAATTTCACTAACAAAATATACATTAAAATTTCAAGACAGTTCAAGGAAAATACAGCAACACAAGCACTGAGATGTGATTAAGGGAACTGCTATTAATGGACTGGAATCAATCAATAGGTCAATGTTGAATTGATACAATCACTCTGACCAACGTTTGCTATGACTGTGTGATGCTGATTCCTCACAATTATCACAGTCAGCCTCCTGGATTTGCCTTTGCCTGTCTTTAAGTAGAAGTGCTGTCCTATCTCACGATGTGATCTCCCTCCTGAAGAAGGAGGCAGCTTCAGCCACTTGCATGCAGTGCTGCATTTCACATCAATGGATCCTACACATGGATCCTCACCTCTCCTAGGTTTAGACAAGACAAGCCTCATGCTGAGCAGCAGCATGGATGGAGCATATTTACACCAACCTTTCTGCCAGACAGTTGCCACTCCCACATTGCCAACTGTTTTGCTTTTTTGTGTGTGAGTGCTCTTGCCACAAAACACTTTCACAGTACTCTCCTGTGTCACTTTTTACTGGCTGGGCAAAAGGCGGATCGCTCACCATTGTTTGCATGGACTGACAATTCAGCCAGCTAAAACACATTTCGCTGTCTCAAAAGGGGCATTTATTTTCATTTCTCTTCTCTCCTCAGTTGGCAGTTTTCTGGAAGTTATAGAAAATTATTTATCTTTTAAGGCTTTACTTCCCCATCAAATGCAGTTGTCTTTGTACGATGCAGTTATACTCATTACACACAAATGTGAACAGAGCCAGATCTATCAATGTCTCCAACATCAGTCACACATCACACACAGCCCAGGTTTCTCCTATTCCCATCATGTTTTTTGAAACAATCTCCTTGCCAATGTCAGAACTCCAGGCATCAGAAAGGACTCAGAAAGACCACAGGCTACAGGTTCAGTCTGCCTCAGCCTTACAGAGGTGGGGAACACAACATCTCCAGACACCCGAGGCACCAGCTGAACATGAACAAGCCAGATATTATGAAACACTGCAGAGAGTTTTCCTAAAATAACACATTTTTCTCTTGTTCTTCTAGGCTGACTATCTTCCCAAGGCATGGAAAACGGGATTATCGAAGTGTTGGACAGCCATCAGAGCGATTCAGAACTAAATTCCCAAGTATTGGTAAAAATACAAAAAAAATGACCAGCAAAGAGGCAATTTCCTGCTACTCTCCTCGTTCCCTCCCACCCTCAAGGAAATACGGGCATCCTGCTGAAGTGCCATTTTAGCACACCATATTTCAACCATTGTTCTCACTGATAACATCATCTTTAAAGCACTAAAAAGTGCAAAACTTGATGCAAACAATAAAAACCATACAGGCACCTCTTCCTCTCCTCCAAGAAAGGAAGCTCGGTAAAATTCTGCCATAACAAGCAGTAAAGAAAATATTTTACTTTCAAATCCTTCCTGAGTACCCATATCATAGAAAAAGCAAACATAATGAAAGGGAAGGAATGATCAAGTGATATTCCATCAGTGTGTTGACTGTACTTTTAACAAAAACATGGACAAAGATAAAATGGGTTATAGAAGCACATCCAGATTTTATCAGAACAATCTCCAGAACACTATTTAATCCAAATCTCCATGTTACAGTTTATCACTGCCCTGTGATCCTATGGAACAACCTACACGTTATGCTTGTAATATTAATATTTAGAAAGAAGATTTTATTATGAAACATTGGTTTAAAAAGCAAAACATGATATTTTTTTTCCAGTGTCCTTCATAGACAGTTGAATTATTCATATTTAAAGAAGAGCCATGGATTTTGCTTGGTTTTTTTTGTTTTTTTTTTTTTTTAATTATATCTATATAACTTGCAGCTGGTAGTCTACAAAGAGAGACGTTGTCAACATACGATTGGACACATCCCCCCAAATACTAGCACTTTGGAGCTAAAACAGGTAGCACAGGAAATTGTGGTGGAAACCTGATGACGGTTTTGTTGTTTCAACGCTTTGACCAGAATTCCAGCTACTAATGACGGAAGGATAAGAAAAAGAAAATTGGTCTGGATTTTAAAGTTAATGGTGGTAACATCTTGCAGCTGAAATTGCACGGTGGACTGAGCTGGTATTCTCTTCTTGTCCTACGGTGCTAAACCAAACCAAAGCAAACAAAAAGATTTCTCATTTACATGGCAATCGGACCATCTGCTGCCCAAGTAATAACCCAAGATAAAACAGTCCTTCAGGCGCTGCACTGGCCGGAGCTGCGTGCGTGCAATGTGCACACTGACATCATTCTCTCACTGCGAGGAGAGAGGCTGCCTTACATAAGGGCCTGCCGGTTTTGTTTCTTTTTTACCTTTTTTTCTTGCTGGCTACGCAGTTTTTCAGTGCCCCCAAAGGCTGTTTTATTTTTCCAACTATCTTTAACCAGAGACAATCTTGCGAGAAAAGTACAAGTCTTTAAGGCTAACGTTACAATCCAAGCAGAAGAGCTAGTCGCACAACGAGAAAGGATTTTCAAAGCTTCAACTCCTTTTAAATGACACTTACATTCATTTCTGCAGTTTTTCTGCTATAAGTAAATGAAGAACCTCATTCTGCATTCCACTGAACACTTCAAATCCCCTTGACATTCAGTGAACATCTGGAGTCCAAATGAATACAGAATTAATCCCCAAGGCTGGACAGCAAAACAGGTCAAGAACCACCCCGCTACAAAAGTCACTACGGAAATCTTGCAGCAGATCAACTGAAACCAGGTTTTACTTCACTACCGGTGCTGTAACACAGCTTTTATTTTCAGACGAATTTCCCTTAACCAGCTCTTGCCCACAGTGTAGCTTTAGCAGAGCTATGCGTGCAATGACTTAAATTATCCTGATGAAACCTACAGCAAGCAGGTCCACCCATACTCACTAGCAGGGCGTTCCTAGGACATTCTTCTAATCAGATTCTTAGCACCCTCATTCTCCCAAGAGTCTTTAGAGAAGTTGATGGTACTCAGCTCATGGGACTTTTAACTCTTTCCTTTTCCTTCCATTGGGGGGAAAGAAAAAAAAAAGAAAAAAAAAGTAATGAAACAAAGAAAGTCAACAATACACACGTGCTCTCCTACACACCCGCACACACACAGGGGGAAAAAAGGAAAAAGGAAAGTTGTATGAGGTGCCAATCTGGAATTAAATGGATTTTTGAACAGACAGTCATATTTGGCACTGTCAGCAAAAGCTTGTGGGTGGCCCTGTGTCTCTCCGAGCCTTAATGCCCTTTTTACATCGGTCATTTAAAAATGTCCCCCGGAAAGTTCAGCTGTGCTGCTTCTGACATTATTTTCACAATGCTGCTGAATAGACTCGATGGAGAGACACGCTTTCCCCCACCCCAGTTCCATAAAGCGCTATACATTAAGGACGTGTTCCATTTGGCCTTCAAGTAGCATTTTTATGGTCCATGCAGATCCATGATTGTTTTCCCTTTAAAAAGAATCAACAGAAAACAGAACTCTCTGTTGGAGAGCATGGAAATTAAAAACTATTGGATCTCCCAAACCAACTCCTACGATCTTCAGGCAGAAGACTGGATTGAAGGGTCCTCACATGATTCTAGCTGCATTCTTAGTACACCACTTTTGTGAAGAAACCAGAGCTGTAGGAATTCCTCTGGCATGGCGTGGAATCCAGAATCGGGCAAGACATTGTCATAATAATGATGGCTAATAAACTTCCCGTGCAGGTCCACCGAGAAAGGCCAGAAACCATAAATTGTAACTTCTTCACACAGACCAAGGGCAGCACTGACTAGGAAAAGTCCTGTGGAAAGCCGTTTGGCATGGATACCTTTGCTCTTCCAGAACTTGCCGATGTCACGCAGGAAATTGGGGTTGGCGAAAAGGACCGCCTGCTTGGCACCAAAGTCCTCCAGAGTGTAATAGACACGTAGGGAGGGTCCTGTCCCTGTCTTCATCGAGAAGGCTGGCATGTAGATGTAGCTGTGGTTATACACCTTCACACTGTCCACAAATGCTTTTCGAGACCACAGCAGATTCTGGAACCTGCAAAACAAAGGAGAAAAACAAGTTGTCACTGGGTTTTCCCAGTCATTTCAAAAAACAGCTCAAAGTTGCTCTTCGTACACATATTTAGAATTATCTGAACAACTTTCTCAAGCCCAGAAAAAGTTCAGAAAAATTTTTGGCTGTCTGACACTGCCTCTCTTCTAAAAACACAAACCTGAATAGACAGTTGAAAACTATCTGGTATCCTCCTAACACAAGAAACCAAAATGTTTCTGATTTCATTTATTCAAAAAATCCCTGAATGAATACTGACAGTTTTCCTGGAGATCAGTAATTTTTAGTGACATTTTTCTTTTTGGCCAAAACCCAACTTTTTTTTTTTTTTTTTTTTTAATCCAGGCACAGGNAAACCCAGGCACAGGAATCTTTAAAGGAAATTTTAAACCACGTGTGGTTCTTGTTTCTTAAAGGCATGAAAGAATCCAAGTTACGTGCTGACCAAGCAATACCAAGAAATATTTAAATAGAACCTTTGGACTTATAGAACTTGTAGGGACTGTTTTTGATATGCCTGTATAGTGATGCCCATTAATACTTGTTCTGAAACTGAGAGAAATCTTGAAGAACATACTTTGTTACAGACAATGAAACAGAAATTGATGGATTGTTTAGGATAAGTAGCACCACAAAAACTTAGCAACAGGCACCAAACAATACTGAGAGCTGGCGTTTAAGACAGCACGATACACACACTGAGTAGGTTGAAAAGCAGCTGGTATTTGTAGCATGCAAGTTAAAGGAGAGACTACTTGGCAACTATGAGGAAGGCCATGCATACGTATAGATTATTTCTCTAATATGATAGTTTTCTCATTTCTTGATACAAAAACTACATGAGGTTACAATTTGTTAAATTGTCAATAATTATCTGCTTATGTCTATTTTATCTCTGATGTTAGAGCTACATACTACTCCAAAACTAGTATCCTGTCAAGACTCTAACCGTTCCTTGCCATACGCTTCTGGATATGCCAAGATGAATGAGACATCTAGCAGGAAATCTTAAATCATTCACACACCCCAAAATCTGCACTGACATTTGGCCTGTCCTGATGTCTGACACTAAACAAATCACATTTCAGTAAAATTTCACACAGGGACTCTTTGTCAGGAAGTGTAGGGATAGGACAAGGGGAAATGGTTTTAAATTGGAAGAGGGGAGATTTAGATTAGCTATTAGGAAGAAATTCTTTCCTGTGGGGGTGGTAAGGCACTGGAACAGGTTGCCCAGAGAAGTTGTGGATGCCCCATCCCTGGAGGGGTTTTAAGGCCAGGCTGGATGGGGCTTTGAGCAACCTGCTCTAGTGGGAGGTGTCCCTGCCCATGGCAGGGGGTTTGGAACTCGATGATCTTGAAGGTCCCTTCCAACTCTAACCATTCTATGATTCTATGATAAAATACTAAAGTATCCCAAATATGTATATTTTGATGTAACTGGTACAGAGATCAGCCAGAGCCACAGGAAAAAACCCAAAACCTACCCCCCAAACTTGCTGTCCCAGACTGTTGACTGCACTGGAAGGTACCTTTGCATGATAAAGTCACTATGATATGCTCTCATTAATCTGCTTTCTTTCCAGAGTTCACATAATCTTCAGAACACCAGCAAATCCTCCCCTTCTTTACCGTGTGACAGTCTCTACAGGCTTCATCACGCAGGCAAAGTTTACCATGTTAAACGCCGCTTCTGCACAAGCCTCGCACACACTCCTTTGATGGCAACAGGGTTGCTCTCCCACCGGTGATCCCTAAGTTCTTCTCAGCTCCCAAATGCCTGTTCTTGCCCTTGTTGCTTCCTCCTCTCTCTCTCAGTTTCCTGCAGCTACAGCAAATGTGTTGTGACTGATTCCATAGTCATGCAGCAGAGTCATGAGAACAAAGAATTTGAGACAGCAGCACCGGATTTTTTTTCCTTTCTCTGGTGCAGGAAAAGATAGGTATAAGGATATCTTTTTAAAAGGGTTATGAAGAGATCAGTTTTATGTATAGACCTCTTTGAAGCAACAGCAAGAACCACAAACACAGCAAAATACACAGATTTGAGTTCGGATGCAGGTAACCTCAAGAAGCACCAGATTAAGTTTCAGCTGAAACAACTGTCTACAAAAAACGTACAGCTTCAACAGCATTGAAATGTCTTACGCACACGTGCCAGGTTTTTTTAAGTCTCTGTTTTGGCGGAAAACTTGAAATATTCCGAATAAATTGAAAGTTTCAACATGTAATATTTGGTGTCCTGATTTGCAACAAATTTCTTTCACAATTTCCTCCAAGTGAGATTAGAATAAAGTTGCTTTGAAGCAAACCCTCTCAAATATGCCTAGGTCTTCATTACTGCTTTTCTCTGCAGATCTGCTCCTACTGCATGGTGCTATTTGCTAATGCAGAGAAAGTCACTGTCTTCCAAGCAAGAAATCAATTCAATGTACAAAATAAAACAATAAAAATCATTTAATAACTTATTGCATTTGGCATTCTTTTATGTAGAAACAGCCAAGACACAGCTGAATATAGACCAAGGTGCCCTGGCAGAAATTTATTGTCTGGCTCTACCTTCTCATGTGAGCCCTCTAACTCCATTACTCTCAGACCTTTAATAAGCATTCCCCAAACCAGGCTTTAACATCCTCTCTTCCTAAGGGCAAGCAGGATAATCTATCAGATTATCAGGTACAGGAGTTGAGTTTATCCTATCAAACTTGTTCCATTTCCATTAGGACACCATCACTGAGGGTAAAAATTAAAATCCCTTGTTTAACAATTTCAATATTCATCTAGACACTCGGAGCCTCAGTATCCAAACCCTGTTCTAATCACCCTAATTGCTTGTAAAAGGTAGAATAAGACCTGCAGCAGGCTTTCAGACTATTGCCCTCCCCCATAATCTGGGACATCTACTGGGAGGTGGGAGATGAGGGTTCAAACTTCCTTTTGCAGTAAGGGGAACTTGAGCACCCAGCTTGGTACAATGAGGTCCCTGCACCTTGGCTAAAGGAAAGGCAGAGACAGGTCCTGTGTCACTCACCAAAACCATTTTCACTATGTCCTTTCCCACTTACAGCTAGTTAACAAATTTCCCTTCAGATGGCAAATCGACGCGGTTCCTCTAAAACTGCATTTTTCAGCAAGTTTACCATTCACAGAAAGGCACTGCACAGCTCTAAGAAGAATACACTAAATTTGCTCAGATGCAGCCACAAAGGGCCAGGGACTAGCTCTGAATATTCATTTGCTGTCACTGCCACAACGCGTTTCCATTTCTTCTAGATGAAGCTCCCCAAATGCCTTACAGCAACAAGAAGTGAACGACAGTGTCATCAGAGCAGAGTATGGGAGGAACTTCCCACAGAAGGGACAGCATTCGTCATGCTCCTGCAAACCGTCCTTCAGGAACATCCTCACCTCCTGGAAATCCGTGCCTCGTTCCAATGATCTGGATCACAGCACTGGTAGGCATCACGCCCAGTTCAACAGATGGACATTATATAGGTGGCCAGGAGCCCACGTGGAAACAGAAAACATGCTGATTATGCCTGATCTGATGGCCTAATGCAGCCAAAAAGCTGCTGCCCATCTTGTGCTCCTCATGAGGGGAGATATTAGAAGCAAATGAAATTTTCTGTTCCCCATTTGTAAAAAGAGGAGCCCTGGCCAGCTTTGTGACATTACAGAGGCTGGTTAGAGGCTGAGAAATCTGGGGACAAACACTGTGCACCAGCAAGTTTCCTGAAATGGTACTGGAAGTTCAAGTGTATTTTCTTTTAACTCCCAATCCAGACATGGAGTCCTGCAGGCAACACCATTCCAGCTGTGACTTGGAAGGTACCATATTTCATCCATCCCAGCAGACAGTGAGGAGGCTACTTCATGCCTGACAGATGGACCGGGAGGCCTTTTCCTCTGCAGTTTACCAGCTCCATAGTGTACACGTATGTGAGCATGACGATACGTTTTTTTTCCTGCATTTCCTGGCACAGACGTCATCAGCCTGGTGCAGTCCTGCATCCGTATGGGCACGAACGCCTTCCCTTGTGAACCAGCCTTCTTTGAACGAGGAGCTGCTGCACTTGCTTGGAACATTTGGTACTCTCAACGGCACAGCCCAGAAGCCGCATAGCTCCTCTCCACTCACTGGGCTTCACAAGAAATGCATCAAACGATCCAGCCCCTTGTGCAGGAGTGCATCTCGGGTGACACTATCTCCCCAGCTCAGCTGTGAGCGAGAAACAGCTGAACTGCCTTCAGGGTCATCCTCTGACCTTCTGCAGTCAAGCTCACACAAATGTGCGGTGGTTTGCCAACGCTTAGATAAAACTGGATCTGTAATCCCCCGAGCCCTGAGCAGCACCTGAAGCCAAGGCAAGCAGCAGAGCAATTTGCAGTGACGCGTCCCGGCAGCTCGGGGAGGTGCCGGTGACTGTGAACGCTGGTGAAAGCAGATCACAGCACATTCAGCCCTGGTGCTTTCCTTCCGCTACTCTCGTTAACGGACAGCAAGCAAATAAAAATCATCAGCAACACATTTTTGCTGTCAGGTCCGTATGAAAAGCACAACTTTCAACAGGCACATGTAGGCACAGCTGCACCGATATCAGAGAAATGAGTTCCTTGGTACCAGCTGTAGGGTTCCCTCAAATGCTCTGCTTTGCTTTTCCAGAGAGAATGAGCATCCAAGAGAAAACTGCCACAGTACATTGTCAGGACAGCGCAATCAAAGACTTAAGAGCTTTAAATGTTTTGCTTTTTGTTTTTAATCTGGTTTTAATGTTCTTATTGATGTTCTTTAGCAGATATTCGGGGAGAGGACTGCTCGCTAGTACTAAGAGATTAATTCCAATAACCAAGAAGAATTTGCTGCAGTGACATTGAGCTAACCCGTTTGCAGATAATAATGGCAGCATTTTCTTGGTTTCTTTTTGATCTCCCCAGAGAGTCACTATCTCATGCCTGTGATGACATCCTTTACTGTGTTGGCATCTGCCAAGTCACACGTTCAGCCTTCTGGATTAATTAAAAAAAGAAAAAAAGAAAAAAAGATTGAATAACAAGGGGAATAGCTCGGATGCCAAAGAACTAGTGCATTATTTTAAAATTAAGACAAATAGAGCTCAAGAGAATAGAGCAGAGGGCATATAAAGACTTATGTATTTGTCCCTATGGCAAAGGATAACCTTATAATAATTATTTAGATAATTTGATGTCGGCATTACCCAAAAATGATTTAGCAGTTTCCTGCAGCTGTTGGAACATGCTTACAAGTGGGATCACTAGAAGTCAGCTTGCAACCATGCATCTGAACCATCTGAGGAGTTTTATTGCGTTCATTTTTATGCTTTCAAAAAGTGATGCGCTCCTTAATGGCCTGTGCTCTCATTCATATCATGCACTTCTCAACTATCTACCCCTTCGGAGCTTGTGTGGCCAATGTAGCTTAAACACAGTCCATGTCTGAATTAACAGCACACTAGTTTCTGTGTGCTCATTTTCCACACAGGCACTTTTAGCAAGCATTAGGTGCAAGGTAGACTATTCTAATTGTCCACACAGGGAGCCAGAAATGAGCACTGAAAGTACTATAAATTGACCCCCTTTCCTGGTTTTACCCCAGTTCCCCTAACTACGCAAGCCACCATTGACTTAGCCTAAGGATAGCTACCTGACTTAAAATTCAATTAGAATCCCATTAAAGTCAATGGCAACACCAACTCTGATCTCACCAGAAACATGCTTGGAGCTTCAGGGGGGGGAAAAGAAGACAAAAAACAGGTCTGCAATGCACTTCAGAGAGACTAGAAAAGGTATGAAGTAATATGATCAAGTAAAATCACAGGTACCAAACATTCTCCATCCATTGCAGGAGGCTTTTATTCCTGTTGTAGAGCCTCAGTGCTTCGTCTAATCTCATCTGAACCAGCTTCAGCAGGAGGGTTTTTCACCTGTTCTCACTGTGGGTCCTTCCACAGGCATTATAGTCAGCCAGTGGCAGGGATGGGTGATGCTATTCCCATCTTCTCCTTTGCTTTCGCTCTCCTCCCTCCCACCCTCCCTCTCTCACCTGACTGCCCTCCATGGACCCAAAGGCACCAAATCTTCCACTGACACTCTCAGTGGAGGTGTCCCCTCCATTCAAGGTACAACTGACTCCAGTCCAGCTAGTTCCTCAGGCACAGCCTGCAGCCTGCTGAGACCCCACGCTACCTCCTCTTTCTTATGGACGGGGACTTTCAACCTCAAAGAACCTGTGCATTCCTCTCGCCTCTGGTCCCAGAGATCAAAGACAAACAGATTTGTTCAGTCTGATTCTCCTTTTTATACACCTTTGCAATGGCGTTTTCCAGGTCAAGGATTCTGGTTACTCCCATCATCCCAAAAGCAACGACACACACTCTTTCCACAGCCACTGCAGACTGCATCTTTCTCTGCCAGCCTGTTTCTTTATGATATGCTGTCCTTAGCACATGACCTTCAGAATAATTTGATGAGGATGCCCTATCCCTGGAAGTGTTGAAGGCCAGGCTTTGAGCAATCTGCTCTAGTGGGGAGGTGTCCCTGCCCAGGGCAGGGGGGTTGGAACTCGATGATCTTTAAGGTCCCTTCCAACTCTAACCATTCTATGATTCTATGATGTGCTCAAAGTCCAGTTAGACATTGCAGAGGTAGCCTCTAATCCCCATGAAGATGCAGGCTCCCCTTCTGACTCAATCCAGCATTAATTAGGGTTTTTTTTAAACCTCCACCCATTACTGCTCTTACACTGTCACCCTGGGAATAATATATATAGTGCCAAGGGAAAGCTGACTCTCTGTTTTTCAATGGAACACAGAGCTATCCTATACACCAAAGCAATGAAACATTAAAATCAGCGTTCACTGGTATTTTGGGACTGTGTGTGATCCTTATTCTGCCAACTCAAATTAGAATGTGCTTTTAATAGCTACTCTTTCCAAAACCAGCAGAGCTGAACATCAATCCTTTCTGTTATCTGACAGCTTGAATCTTAGCTTTCAAAAGATGAGCTGTTCATCTTACTTTGACTCTTTGAAGATCGTGGCTGCTGAAGTCATATACAAGTGGAAATAATATAAAAGGATAGGCAGAACAGCATGGCTGTAAACTACTTGTATTTTCAAAATGTGTTTGCTGCCTAGTACTTCTACATCTTCTGAATTTTTCACAGCTCTTAGAGCTGAAAGTCTGGAGGATGAGAAAAAGAAATCAGCTAGAAAAAAAAAGTTACAGAACTAAGCCCAGTATCTTCAGCATTTAATCTCACTGTACTGCATGCTGGGTGACCCTGTAAGAAGAAACATAACCAGATCACATATTTTTCTCAGGTCTTAATGGGAAAAAGAAGTGCAACAAAGCCCAGATACAGACTTCAAAATATTTCTATTCGATTAAGATGATTTCCCCAGACAATGAGCTATGTCTTTAGGAAAGCAACTAAAGAGGAACAGACCAGAGCAGTACTTCCTGTGCTTCTAGATCTTTTACCCTACTACTCTTCAGATGCAAGTCTATCTAGACGACTGCCTGTAACTGCACTGCAGCAAACACAAAGCTAATAATATCATTGCTTTCCTGTTTGTTTGTGCTGGTCCTATACACTTCATAACCCAAATACAAAACATACCAAATGTTTACAGCCACGAAAGACCTATTTACAGCTGAGAACACTTTCTGGCTGGTATACTTGACTGCTTGCTAAGTCTTTTGGGTTTTCTCTTTAAGCTCGTGACCTCCTTAGCGTATTAATAATTCGCAAGTGTCAGTGAAGGTGACATTCAACTGTATCCTCTCTTCAGCCTTTCAGAGCTCTTTCCAAAGAGAACTGGACAGCGAGAGAAAGCAGCAATGTTTAACTTAAATGTGTTTTCTTTTTAAAGATGCTCTGTGCTACAAAATTATAGACTGAGGAGAAATTATTTGAAACAGTTGATGTTTTGACAGGCATTATTATGACAACACCTGTTATGAGGATGGGCTCTTTTTTAAACTATAGGACATGTATCACTGGTGATTTCTGAGATCATGAGACGCGGTCTGCAGCTGGTGCACAAATCCTTATCAAACAACACTATCAACTCAAATCTTGATAATCAAAACAGTTGTTCAGAGCCCATAGGAATATGTGGTGATTCTACAATATTGTAAATGGGGTAAATTCAATTCACACTACTCTAAAATATGAAAAGGAAGATTTCTGTATTTCCTCTATTAGCTGCTCCCTCTAGGTAACCTCATCTGTTTTAGCACCCCTGGGACAATGAGCATTGCAATTAAACAACGAATTACTGGCCAACTGGCAGAAAAAAAAAAAGAGATGATAAATTGCTCTAGAGCAGTTAAAAAGATGGAAAAAGAGAGAAAAACCCAAGTTTGCTCAAGTGAGGAAATACACACTACTGTTCTAGCACTTGTGAGTGAGCTCAATCCTGCCAATACATTCACACTCATCCTGTATCTGTACCATAAATTCTCTAATAATTACCTCAGTTTCAGCCTGCTGAGTCTCCCTATAGGCAGAGGGAATATCCTCAGTTTCTTCCCCAGTGAATGCAGATGTAAACAGTTACACTACTTCTCTGTGTCTTCTCTGACTTCTTTTATACCCAGTCAGCACTTGACCATACACACACTATGGAAGGTGGGGAGAAGTGTGGGTTTTTTTTTTTTTTTTTTTTTGGCTTGTAATATTGTATTAGGTTTTCATTCCTCCAGTTAGTTCTTTTTGGAAACTTTTTCTGCCTGCCACATAGATAAAATATTTAATCATCCAGAGCTTATAATAAATTCAATTTCCTTTGGAAACAACTTCAGCTTTTAGTAGAACGTTTCCCTGTCTCCATTAATCTCTCTTTTCTCTGCCCTTTAGTGATGTTAGCTTCCTCATACCTTTTCTTAAGGCTTGATAGATGCCCCTAGCCCTGCACCTCCAGTATGGTACCCTTAGGAGAGTCCACTATTTTGAGTGGATCATCCAGATATATTTTCTGAGATAGAGGCTGATTAATGCTAAGAATGCTGCTTAAATCTTTTCAACACCATTAAGCTGCCAAGGTATCTCCTCAACTGTAAGTACAGTCTGTACTCAATTTAGACTGTTAGAGCTAGAATATTCTTGATAAAAAAAACAATAAAAATCAAAGTACAGATAGTTGAAACATGCTGCAGCTTTGGCTAATCTCTTCCACTGTTTTGATACCTGTGAGAGTGCTAGAGCTCCTTCACATTTTTTCCCCTCATTAACTTCACTCCAAGGAAATATTGTGTAAAGGAAGTAAAAAACAAACTTTTTTTCTTTTAAGGTAGCAGGAAATAAATGCTATTTGCTAGGACTAAAGTAACACTTTTGAAAGGCAGTTCATGTCACTGAGTACAGCCCTCAATGCAGTGGCTGAGTAAAGTAAAGCAAAACTTTCAACTCCTTCAAGTTCTCTTGGTCTCCAAATGCCAGAGAAGGGTCAGTGGCACTGACACGATGGTATTTAGGAGCAGTTTTGTAACTGTATTTGATGTTCTTTCTATGTCATACACCTAGAGGTGCTTTGCCTCTTGTTTTATATAATACACCATAACTCAGATGTGGTCCCACCTTCTCACATTCTGAAACACCAGGCAAGAAAACCCATCTCTCTATTGTTCCCTACCTTAGGGCACAGTTGTTAACAACAAATTGTCAGAACAGGACGGAACTTGACTCCAGAAAACATCATTGGCAGGACATTCACCTGGGCAACGCAATCTCAAATTTCAGCATTGAGTGAAGAAGGAGTCTGTACTGGGCAAGGTTTTGGTAGCGGGGGGTTACAGGTGTAGCTTCTGTGAGAATCTGTCAGAAGCTTTCCCTAAGTCCAACAGAGTCAGTGACAGCTGGTGCCAAGATGGACTGTGGGATGGATTGCTTTCTGTGGGAGAGACCTCAGGCTGGAGCAGAGGAAGAGCAAGAAGGAGAGGCAGATACAGCATGTGATGAACTGACCGCGATCCCCATTCCATGTTTATCTGTGCCGCTCAGGGGGAGCGGGAAGAGAGTTCAAAAGTGAAGTTGAGCCCAGGAAGAAGGGAAGGGTAAGGGGGAAGGTGCTTTAAGATTTAGGTTTTATTTCTCACTATGCTACTCTGATGTGATTGGTAATAAATTAAAGTAATTTCCCCAAGCCAAGTCTGTTTTGCCTGTGATGGTATCTGATGATCTCCCTCCCTGTCCTCATCTTGACTCATGAGCTTTTTGTTATATTTTCTCTCCCCTGCCCAGATGAGGGGGCGAGTGATGGAGTGTCTTTGGTGGGCACCTGGTGCCTAGCTAGGGTCAACACACCACAGGGTCTTTCAGTCCCTCCTGATAAAGCTAATTTTACCGGACATAAAATACTCATTAAACCAGAGAGGAAGACAAGAAGTGAGTGACCATCTAAACTGGTGTTGGAGTCACCCAGCCCTCAGGTCCCCTCATTTAGCCACACAGACTGGAAGAGTATTAGCAGTAACACCAATGACACCAGCCCAGCATGCCCCTTGCTGATGGTTAGGACTGCTTCCTAGTAGATGAGAAACAGAGGTTTAAGTCTCCTCAAACAGAACTGAACTTGGACCTACCACAACTTCAGTGACTAAGGGGACTACTTGCCTCTCACACAATATATAGCATATGCCTTGGGCAGTTTCCTGAACTGAGCTCTATGTCGGTCAGCTGAAACTACTCAGCTTGATTTTGTGAATTGCTTGAGGACAACTTAAACTATATTATCTGGAAGCTTTAGTCAGCAAAAAAACCGCTACATCTACCCCTGGCTTAATTTCTTTTTATTTGACTCGGGTCTTTGTACAAATTCCTTTCATGAAGGTACCAAAATTTTACTGCAAGGGGAGTTAGATTGAAATGACCCACTGATATCACATGGGTTGCAGAAGAAATGGTAAGTACCTTCCCAACAAGTGCTGTATTTGAAACTATGCTCAAACTTTAAACCACCGGGTTTGTACTGCTTTGAGCTACCTTTTCTCTCTGAAACAGAATGAATATCAGCTTTTCCAGATGTTCACATTCAAACGAGTAAGGAAGGCAAGTTGCCATCTCCTACAGAATCAAGAAGATTTCTTTCAGATTCAGGCAGCGCAAAAAATAAGCTCCTTTTCTTTAATGCTCAGAGTAATTAATACTGAATTATGGTAGAAATTCTATCAAAATACTTCTGACAATCACATTAATACTAAATAACTTCCACATGCTTTATGCGATTAGAGCGATCACTAAAGACACGAACACAGATTAAGCCATTATTTTAAAGTATTACCGAATAATCAAACAGGAACAAAAGCTATCTGTTAGTGGCTAGTCTCCCTGAAGCAACAGTAACATATTACCAGAGAAAAACCTTTAGATTCAGACCTAACAACCAGGACAAAGGGTATTGTGGAGTGAGGAGGAAGGTATGGTCTCAGGTCTACAGCACAACTCAAAGACAGGAAAATAGAACACCTTAAGGGCATTCATTTGATAAGGCCAAGGTATTTTTCAGATAAGGCCAAACTGTAGGCTTGAAAGTAGCTGTAAACGCCAAGGCTGTCAGCAGCTCTGAAGAACCAGAGGTTGGCCATGAATCACACGGGACAAGCAACAGTCACAGCTGTAAACTTCCCCTCGAGGAAAGGGGAAGACGTCCAAATGCTGGGAGGATCTTCAGTGACCAGTTTGCTTTAGCTGCTAGACCTCTAAGACCCTAGCAGCTCAGTACACATATTCCCAAAGCAGCTAATCAAACAGTAAGAGGGGTGAAATTCAGCCTTTTGTTTCACAGAGGCCAGCATAGTTTGTACAGTGATGTGCAACACTTGGAAGCTATTGTTGAGATATTTTATCCAGAGGCTTTATCCAGATAATGATTTGGAAAACAAATGCGTTTTTTAACAAGCAACATAATTTCATCTGAATTTGCCTCAAGGCCAAATCCTTCCCTTCACTAATTTGCCATTCTAATAAGCCACAGTGCACAGTGTTGCTGTGCTTTACCAAGCTGGAGCCAGGGACCTCACACGCTCCACAAAATCTAGCACTTTTCTTGTAATACCAAGTCTTTTTCAGACTGGTCTTGCTTGTTATAAAAATTAGACCATTTTCCTCTATCTCCCCCCACATCTGCATTGTTTTTGAACAAGCTGCTGAATATCGCATTTTAATAGGTTCCTCTACTTTGAATATACTTTGAAATGGAGTCAAAATATGATTATTAAGGTCTTGTCTTGATGCCTGAAATCAGCACAGTTCTCCTCAGATCAACGGATTTACACCAGCTTTCATCAAATGATATAGATCAATCTTTATGATGTCATATGCCAGCTATTTAAAGTTTCAGAAACCAGCGGTACACTACATTATTCAAGAAGCACACTGTGAACACACAGCTAAAGACAATGATATTATCTGGATGCACAAAGCTATGGAGATGATTCATTCAGCATAATCACTTGCATTCCTGAACCTCAGAATGTTTAATGTACCAGGAGAAATGAGGGATGGCAGCAACTGTGCTGGAGTACAAAGTGAGAAAAAAAAGAACTTTCGCACATAGCTCTGGCAGAAACATCCCGTGTGTTCTGTTCCAGCAGCCATACTCAGTTTCATTTCCAGTTTAATGGACCTGGGAGCGTGGAGTCAAAAGCATAAACGATTTGCACAAGGCTATACTAGTATGCCTAATGAATTTCCCTTCATAAGGCCAGTTGGTACAAATAGTTCAACTGAGGCGCGCCAGCTAGTTGCCTGGTTGCTTTTCCTCAGCGTCATCCTCTGCAGCCCCACGTGCTGGAGTACTATAGGTATGCAGAGGGCAGATGCATGACCTAGTTCCACTACAGAATACCATCCACCAGGTCTCTTGAGACAGCCCAGCAGCGGTATCTTTTTCTATACAATCTAACTTTAATTGTTCGAGATCGACTCATTTGGATGTAAGTAACATGTATGTATTTCCCCAACAGACAGGGAAACAAAGATGCAGATACAAAGAACCAGAGGGATGACCTAAGTTTACAGGGGCTGGCTCAGGATAGGTTGCAGATGTTCTGGCAGGGCTGAGATGCCAGAAGGGAACCCAAGGAGGAATGGAGAAGAGGTAGAGCAAAGAACTTGTTGGAAATCCTGCAGTGCCAGCACTCTAAGAGATGCAGACTTCAAAAGGCTCTTTAGGAGCTTCAAGCAGTCCTGTAATGCTTCCTAATGTCCTGTGACTAACATAAAGCCTGTAATAAAGAATCAAATACTACAACTGACAGATGTTCAAAAAAAAGGCAGAAGAAACTGGGATCATCACCAGCATCCTCTTGCCTCTAAACTATTTTGCTATACAAAAAGCTCACAGATGATGCTTAAAAGCCATCTGTGGCTTGTACTGCAAAATCTCTGAGTAGACCCACAGTTCACAGCAGTGACATCAAGATCAAACTTCTTGCTCAGCCGAGTTTTCCCGACACTTTCTTTAAACTTTTTCTCCTTTCCAGCTCAGGACATCCAGTCTCCAGCTCTCAAACTCCACTCAAGATGGTTCCAAACTCAGTGGTCTCAGTTTGTAAGACTGGATCGTTCAGACTTGCACAAATTGAGACATACAAAGCTAAAAGTACAGGCAACTGAGTGCAGCCATACCATCTTCACTGTCTAAGCTTTGTTCTAAAAATTATCCTACCCAAGAGAACACTAAGAACTTGAGTGAGTATCTGTTTTCAGGACAACAGTATAACTGCTGGGGACACAGTGCTGAAATACTGCTGAGAAATTTATTGTCCCTGTTTGATTAAAAAGGATCTCAAAGCCAGCAGAAGTGCTGGATTCCTGGTTGCCCTCATAGCTTAACGATGTTGGTCACCCTCTGGCTCCAGTCTGGGTGCTCCAGCTAGTTCTCTTCATGCTACAGGGACTCAATCAATGCCCTCGTAATGTCTGTGCTGCTCGGCCTTGGAGTCATGGATTGGTTCTTAGCCCTCTCTATTACTCATGTAGCTATGCCTCCACTGCACATCTGGCAAGGGAAGTATCAGAGTTGGGCAAGAGAGATAAGGACCAAGCCACAGTCTGCCATATAGAATCATAGAATAGTTAGAGTTGGATGGGACCTTAAAGCTCATCGAGTTCCAACCCCCCTGTCATGGGCAGGGACACTTGTCACAAGCTGTCCCTGGGACTAGAACTGGGACCACAGGGAGGCAGCCAGGGGACCTGTCTTGTCGCTGCGCGGCTTTACTAGCCAGGAACAACCACTGTGTGTCTTGGTAATGTCCGTACAAGTCAGTCTGGGATCTTACAAGGGAATTAAAAGCAAAGCCCCAAACACTTTGCTGCTGGTAAATGGTTCATGATCACACATGGGTACAGGTCAACATACGGAGTTCCTGAGCTGAGTCCACCAAGGGCAGTGCTTTGCTTTCCTGCCAGGTTCACATCTGAAACTAGGAGCAGACTTCATGCTCCAGATATTTCCTGCAGGAAAAAACAAAACAGGGCAAGGGCACCAAAGGTTGGGAAAAGGCAGAGCACTGGTCTTGTTTAGGCTGAACTGAGCTGTTATCTCAGAGAGAAAAGACCCTAGGAAGGACAGTAAGCGTGTGTCTCCCTTTGAAGGATCACAGCACTGTATTCCCCTCTCTAATAGGAGGGGACAGAGTATGGCATAATACCCTTTACAGCACAATCTGTGCACTGTCAACATTTTTTAACTTTACTTTTACATTTATGCTGAGTATGTATGTTGCTATATGCTTTCACAAGTTTCAACTTCCGTATGTCTACGATCTTGCACTTAAAATATCCTGCTTTCCATCCCTCTGAATTTCATTTCTTTTGTGCAAGTTCCTGCAAGACTCAAGTAGCCATATTCTAACTTGTTGTGCTGAATCATGAAAAGACTCCCAACTTCATTCCATGACAACATTCTGAAACTTCACAGCGTGATATATTTTCTGGTATAAATGTGATAGATTAGCAGCCCATACCCTCCACATAGAAACCTCATTGGAAAAAAATATCTTTGTTGTGCTTGAAAACTAGTGATGATAAAGAATAAAATTCTAGGATCACAATACTCAAACTTGCAATTTAAGATAACGTTACCATTTTTACACTTCTAATACGTAACGTTATTTTACATGAAGCTCCCAAATAACTTAAAAAAATTAATTTGTATGAGAAAGCTCCCTATTTACATTTCTCATTTGCCCTTGAGCATTCACGGCAAAACCATAACTTAACAAGAAATCTAATACATAAGAATAGCTTATTACAACCATATCGGAAGAAGTTACTTCCTCGTTTTCATTCCACAAATCCTCAGATTTCGGTGGCATAAAACTTTCAAGCATCTGCACTGCTACTTGTGTGTTTGATGGAAGATTAGTGACTGTCATTAGTGAAGTACATATTAGTTGAGAAATCAATTAAAGCTGAAGAGAAAATTTTGCTAAGGGTTTTTTAGGTATACTAGGAAAATTCTGCTTGCGCCCCACATGCCAGGAATTTGCTACGTAAGTAAATAAAAGCTGTTTAATCTATTTTTCCATCTTCCTCTATTCTCAGAGTCACTTGCTGTCATTTTTTCATTGCTACTGCAATAAAATGCATAGATTCAAATTCTACTGTTAATTCATTCTGGGGAATTTTTTCCCTCATGAGAACTGCATTATTCTCTGTCCTGTTAAATTGCACTATACATACTGACAGCTTGATTTTCTCTATCCTGTTTTATATTTCAGAAGTACCATTTGGTTCTCTCTCAGCAGAACGACAGCTTTTGGCAGGTTTCCGTTTCCTCTTCCAACAAACCAGCTATTGTGGAAAAATGATGAACCCGAGATGAAAAATTCCAATGGATCAGCTTTAAGCTTCCAAACTGCTCCATGTATCTTGAAAATCACTGTGCTTTCACCATTTACTCTTTCAAATCAGAAATTAAAAAAGCATGACTGCTAGAGAAAGAAAAAAAAAAAAGAGAGGAGGCAGGGAACAGAAATAAAGTATTAGGATGGTACATGTCTCATTCATCTAATTCTGTAGAACTTCTTGCCTGTAATATGTTCCAGACCAGATGGCAGAACACTGCCATGAAAAACTGATTAAAACAAACTTCCTCAAAAAGAAAGTGACCGAACTTAAGATAAAAGTGGTTTGTGCCATTTGCTATGTTATCCAAATATAACAGTCAGAATTAATTTCAACCATTCAGCTTTTCCCCAAAATCCTACATAAGACAGAGAAACTCAGTCTTTACTTTTGAATGTGTCAAACTCAGCTGGGGAAATTTGTGTGGGAAGGAATACTATTCCTTTCCTTTTACAGACGAGTGCATTTGTTGGTATAAAACGTAAAGATAAAAATCCACAGAGGATTTACAGTCTTAAAAATAAAATTTTACCCAAAAAGTATGTACATAAACCCTAATTCATTATTTTTGGAAGTACAGATATTCTCTTAAAAAAAAAACACCACAACACAAAACCAAAAAAAAACCCCATATGTAACTTTCAACTTCTTTTTCTTCCTGTTAATTTTGAGAAGCCAAAAATCACAGGAATTAAGCTGATTTTCTTGTGTCTTAAACATCATCAGCTCAGTTTCTTAGTAAGGATTGCGCCCACCTCCCATTTGGCTGTTTTTGGGCAATGGATCTGAGCTCAGCTGAAACCTATTATATTTCTTGCAGCGTACCAGAAGAGGATAAAAACAAGATTGCCAACATTTTTAAGTCAGTCTCCATGTGTTGGAGACAGCAGAATGCTTTCCTCAAAGGATTTTTCAATTTCCTACGTGATGAAGCAGTGAAAGAATCTAAGGGGTGGAGACAGGAGACATGATCTGAAAGACAGGATTAAGCACGTATGAATGCCACCTGCACTTAGTACCTGGATGGGTTCACGTAGGCAGAGAAAAAAAATGGAGCATCCTAGAAGCTCGCCTGAGTGGCAAACAGAAAGAATTCATCATGAACTTTGTGTTTAGAGGTATGACAAGATATTTTTTTTCTTGGTAGAACCACCTATTTCCGGCACACACTTCCCCTAACATCCTTTCCCCTCAAGTTAGTCTTTAGGGTGTTCCTGCCTAGACCTTTGTTGATCTTGGTCAGTATAAAATATTATTTCCTCCTTCCACTTCAATCTACTGTTCTCATCTGTTCTGGTGTTGCTGGAACGATTGCTTAAAACTTTCTATGCTGCCTGTTCTCCTCTCTCCCCTTACATACATTCACCTGGTTCTTATTTACTCCTCAACACTTTCTGCAATATAAAATCATTTCCTGACCTGAGATGTCCTGACTGCCATCCTTTTTTGTGTTTATACTTAGATCTTTATATACTTCTTTTTTCTGTGTTTGCTTCTGGTCTTTGAGTTGCAGACCATTTAGAAAATGTCAAAATGAATTCATTTTTTGTTAATGAACTATTACAAGAACTTGGAAACCATTTTTGTGCCTCTTCTGGAAAATGTATGATTTGCAATAATGACCCAGGTTCTGTAAATCTTTTCAAGCTAGCTATATTCAAAATTATGCTTATGACATATTAATGCTTTATAACCACAAACATCAGAAAGACATTGATTCCCTGATGAACAATGAATATAGGTTTAGAGCTCAGATCAAAAATCAAACATTCGGCTTTTGTCCTTTTTCACCCACCCTCACCAATTCATAAACATATTAAAAGAAAACACAGAGGGGGGAAAAAAAAAAGTGGTTTAAACTCCAAGGACACTGGGCAGTGACAGCCCCAGAAGGGCACTGGACTAAGAAAATCAGAGCAAGAAGGAGCCAAGATTAGTCAGTGATTTGGAGACAGCTGTCCTACTCCATGCACAGACACACCAGGAGGAAGACATTCTCTGAAACAAAACACTGCTGCCCTAAATAACAGATGCTGTGATAGCCAGGGACCAGACGTTCAGCATACACATTGTGGCTGTGGATGAAGAAAGGTAATGAGGAGGAAGGCCGGCAAGACATGCTTAGATGCTTGAGAGCTAACAGGCTTCTTCACAGACTCTTGCAGTTCTCTTTGAACCAGAGGCAGAAACTGTGTGCCAACTTGAAACACCTTTCAAAAGTGGATTTTGCTGGATTAAGGGGTAAATCGTATGTACGGTTC
The DNA here is from genome assembly GCA_013400375.1 of Thinocorus orbignyianus. Taxonomy (NCBI): domain Eukaryota; kingdom Metazoa; phylum Chordata; class Aves; order Ciconiiformes; family Thinocoridae; genus Thinocorus; species Thinocorus orbignyianus. The sequence continues at coordinate 1,301,351 of VXBW01005306.1, forward strand.
TGATAAAGAGGATATAAAAAAGGGAGTGCCAGTGAGCAAGCAGTCCTCATAACCCTTCCCAGGTGGAAGCACATCCATGCCGGCTGTATGGCAGGGAGCAGTCCCCCTCAGTATGTTTTTATCTCCAAATGTGACTGAGCAAAAAAGCACTGTATAAAAACCACGCCTCATCAGCAAAATGAGACACATAGAAAGCTATAATGAGACCAAGGGGAAAAGGCTAGAAGCAGACAATAAAATGCACACAGAAACAAACAGCTCAGAGATGGTGAAACTTGGAAAACCCTGACATGCTGTAGAAACAGATGTCATCGGAGAAAAGAGACAACAAGGTCTTTCAAACAAAAGAGTCTGATTCCGTTCCCAGAGAGCCTGAAAATAAATTCCTGTTGCCTTCGGCATACAGGAACACACTACATAAATCAAATGTGGTAAGAATTGTCTGGGAAGTGAAACTATCATCACTCAACGAAAGTGGACTTATTATCCAGCTGCACCATTGTCACACCGAGAAATTCACTGGGATGAAGTTATCTAAACCTAACAAAGATTAATTCAGTATTAGCCTGATATATATCCCTGGTGAATGTACTTTTGAGATGATATATATCAGCTTTGCTTGAGAGATTGCATTTATCCTTGTAAATTTAGGGGATGATGGATCAGTATATTATGCACCAGCAGTGCACCCTGAACACAGTGTAAGAAGTAATCAGCTTGCGAGCAAAGAATAACGCTTTATCTAATGCCAGGATCTTACACTGAACAGGCTGGTTAGACAACAAAATTATTGAAAATGACAAAAAAGTCTGCCAGTGCAAACACTGGCCACGTCCAAATCCCCATGCCGCGCCTGAAGTGCTGAGGCTGCATCTCCTATTGAAAGATGTCATGCAGTTCATGTAGTTCCAGCACCTCGACTGGGGACGAAGGGAAGTGTGCTCTGGAACAGGAACAACGGCCCAAACGCTCACCGCCTGCGCAACGTTGCTGATGTCTCGTCTGACTTCAGTGGAGTCACTCCAGGGTTTGTCTCAATTAGGGCACAATTAGTTCAGCATTTTTGAAGGATGCACACTTGTCAGGGGAAGGAGGAAAGGAAGAGAGGAGGAATGCCTGGGACCTTATCCAGGCCTTTTGGAGCCAACAATAGTTCATCAGCCTCACAAGGCCCTGTGCAAGACAAGAGCCACAACCCCTGAAGGCCACTTAAAAAAACCTCCTTCACCTTTAACTACTTAGACACATACATAAATACTGAAAAGACGTGTGAGGATATGCCTATCATGCAGAAAATGACAGGAATGATGAAAACAAACAATTTCACCAGGAGCACAGCGAAAACACTGCAGCTGCAATCATGAATAAAAACAAAGCCCCATCAGCACAGTCTGAAAGCCTGCTTGTACAGCACAAGTGCAGGTGGCCAAAGATCAGGCATAATAGCGTCATACCGGGTTTTAACTCCCCAAGGCAATGTCTTGCCCAGCAGATGGCCCATCCTCTTGCTTTCTCGTTGTTAACACCTAGCTTGACCTGTTTAACACACTGTCCTCACTCTGTGAAAAAATCGCGCTGTGCAAAATTATCTCTACCTTGGAGCACTTTGAGCGCGTTATGCAATGAGGTAGCTCCACAGATTATCACCAGCTAGCAGATGCAGATGATTTAAGCAGCTAATCATGCCTTTGTTGCAAAGCTGGAGCTGTAATATAATGAGACAAGCAAAAGGCAGAGACGAAAAAGATGCAGAGGTTACTAGAGACCACCTAGGAACAGGCTGAGGTCAGAGCTAGAGAAAAGATCCTTTGAAAGACACAGCATTAAAACGGAGTGAGCAAATTTCCAATAAAACATCCAAAAGTGATGATGAAGAAATAATTTTTAAAACTAGCAATGTGTAAACCACAAGAGAGTCACAGGATGAGTTCATTTTATGAGGGGGTGAGAAAAACAAACGTGACCCAAAATGACACAGGCTTGTAAGTATAAACACCTTTCAAAAATCTCCCCTTTGCCTTCTCTGGGCTATGGTTCACGCCCAAAGGCTCCAAACGTGGCAGGGCTTCTCTGAACCTTTTATTGCTTTGCTAACATCTGTTAGGAAAATCTTTTTTCTCTCTCTCCTAGCACCGATGAATGTTAACGCAGACCCTGGAGGCCACCACTGGCCTTACAAATTGCACACTGACCCAACACTGAACTGTTAGCCTCATCATCCATCTGCCTCCTGTTTCATTAAGCAGAATCATAGGGTCAGTTAGCTGATAGCTGAAGATAAGGATATGATGGTGCCTATAATTCCGTAAACATTGTTGATGATGAATTGCAACATTTTCCTCCCTTTTTTCCTAGTTTTATCACTATTACCACGTTTCATAAGCAGTGACTGAAATGGCTAGTATAGTATGTTCTCATCAGAAACTTGGCAATGAAAAGGTTACAGTTTAGGTAGGAAAAGAAAGCAGACTTATAGACACTGTCAAGACACCAAATAATACAGAAGAAACGTATCGTATACAGTTATAACTAAAGCCTCAGAGAACCTGAGGCACATTAGGGATTTTTATACTCCATCACTGACCCAGCAAAAACAAAAGCTAAAGTAGTGGCTCTGCAAAGGAATGAAACCCCCGGAAATATTGCAACTAGAGAGGTATTAAAAAAATTACTTTTAGGAGACTTTACAAAGAGCTCTTCATACCAGAGTTTCTCCAGCAGCTCGACCAAGGTGATAGTGTGACGGGTGACCCCAGCTGTGGATCTGCTGTTTGTGCCTGTGTGTGTTTGCATATGGGCACTGATAACGTTGCTTAATGATTACAGGTGGGGACCTGGCCCAGCTTGTGTTGTTACACGCTCTCTACTCCCATTAATCACTTTGACAATGTTGGGGGCATGGCGGGGAAGGGAAAAGACAGATGAGGAGGAAGAGAACACACAGCGTATTACAGAATATGTTCAGCTCTTCAGAGGAAGGGTCCATGCAGCTACAAGGAAGAGAAGCTAAGAGAAATACACACCAGAAGCAAGACCTCTCAGGGAAGGGCAGCGTATTTTAAACGCTACACAATATGGGGAAAAGGAAGAGGGTAACCAGGCATGTTCCATCAGGAAGCTACTTGAAAACAGAAGGAGGTAACAAGTAACTTACAAGTTGCCACCAAAGACAAGGATAAGGCAAGTGGAATGGCAAACCAAAGCAGAAGCAGAGCTGATAGGCTTGTTGCAGTATTCTTAGAAAACTGATCTAAAGGGCAGAAACAAGGAAGAAAACAAACAACAACAACAAAAAAAACAAACAAACAAAACACACAAACAAAAAAAACCCAAAACCAAAACAAAGACAAACCAACTGCTTCTGCTATTTTTAATTCATTTTACCACCCAAGGAGAGCTGCCATTCATTGGAACCACTTGGCTTCTGCTAACGGCAACTTTCAGCAAAGAGTAAAACCATTCATCAGAGCTGAGCCTGAGGATCCTGGTAGTCCATATGCCTTATCTGTGAGAAGAGCGTTATTCACAAATGCAGAGAGTGGTTTGCCTGACTTGCCTCTATCACGCCGGAGGGAAACCAAGCAATCCAAAAACCAGAGAGAGAGGGAATCTGCGCCCTGGTCAGTACTGTGGAGGTTTTCTGCAAAGTAACAATTAATCACCGCTCTGATCTAGGTACTACTCCTCTAGATCACAAAACCTCTTAATACCTTCATCATGACGAACCACAAGGGCTCTTCCTCATCAAAGGCCAGTCTCTATCATTAGGCTGATGAGGAGACCTCTTTGCAAATTATTTTGTACCTAGGTTGATGAGGACAGACTGATTTTCAGTGGTTTGATGGAAGTTTCAGGTTTTGACAAGCAAGTAGCTGTGAATCTGCTTGGGCTGCTCAGATGTCCTGTTTCAAACCCACAAAAAACGTTCTCCAGTGTTTCAGGTTAACCAGCGGGCTCATGCTGCACCTAGTGCCGAAACTCACACCTGCATCCATTTTCAAATAAGTGGGCTTGTGGAGGCTTAAGATTCTGAAATAATGACTTTTTGACCACTGCAGAGGGAAGAAAAAACAAATCTAACCACTACCTCAAATGCGTAATTCTGCAGTACTTGGATTTCTAAATACAAAAATAAATACTCTGATTTTATTTCTCACATTTAATTCAGTTTGAAATGGGAGCTGCAACCACGACAGTAAAAGCATTTATTTTGCTTATAGAAACACTAGCAAAGTAATAATCAAACTAAGTTAAGTAACACGCTTCCTACCTCACAAACCTCTCTGGAGGACCCTTGTCAATTGACTTCTAGCACAAAGTAAAATCTCACAATGCCTCCTGATAAATTATTTTGGATCAAGTACCTATGTTACAGAATAGTTCTTGCTGCCTCCCTCCCTCTTTCTCTTATATCTGCCTTTCCTTCCCGCCTTCAAAAGCATCGCATGAACTATTAGATGTTACCGTGAGCCCATTTTCCAGCACTTACGTCATGGTTTCAGCCAAATTTACCAAAACCAGATTGACAGATGGCTCTTCCCCCTCCAAAGAAAGAAAGAGGAGAGGAAGAGAAGGAGATTTATGAGTTTAGAGTGAACTAAACTACTTTAATGAAGTATTAATACTAAAATTAAAAAAAAAAATATATAAGAAGAAAATAATGAAATAGCTACAATATATACAAAACTGTATCAAGGTCCCAGGATGACAATCACGTCACCAGCAGGCACAGGGAAAAGTCCCAGACTGGACTCAGTGATGGACAGGAGCTGGATTCCAGATCTGGAGTCAGGAACGCTTGGTTCGGGGTCAAAGGCAGGCGAACAGGCAGGGTCCCCCTTGGACATTGGCCATCGAAGAAAGAGAGTTGACCCTTCGATTGCTCAGCTTTTATGCTAAGCATAATGCGGATGGGATGGAATACCCTCTTGGTCAGTTTTGGGTCACCTGTCCTGTTCATTCCTCCCTGCAGGTGTGACCCCTCTACGCTTTTCTGCTTCCAACCCTCCAATGGGGCAAATAACGAAATTCCCTGACCTTGGTTGTTTTAGCAATAAGTATAAGCGAGGGCCTCTCTGCACACCATTCTTTGGTGTAATCAGGTCTTGTCACTGTGAGAGTGAAGAGTTTTCTGAACAGTGTGCTGTTAATTTCAGAATTTGGTTAGTTAGAAGAGGTCCAGCTAAAAAAGTAAAATTACTGAACAGAAAACAGAGATTCTGCTTTACCTCAAACCAGGACAATTTCCTATTCCTGTTCTTCATTAATCTTTTCACATCCTCCACAGTGCAGTAACACACAGGTGATTCTTACCACACAGCAACATACACAGCATTTGCATTAACTGATTACATCGATTGGCTTGAAACAAAACCTCCAAGATCAACAAAGAACTGCCTTATTAGCCATGGACCCAAGGGCATCTTTGCCTTTGCTTCCCAGGAACTGATGTCCAACAGGAACCAAAGTCTAATGCTGTAATTGAGTTAAAAATCAGTAAGGAAATAAGCTTTAATCATCTTTGGGATTTCAAACAGCAGCTTCCACTCTCAGATCTCTTGAGCACATATTTATAGAACTTTCATCTAATTTGTACTGAGATAAAGGAAACGTGAGTGCAGAACAACATGTGAAGGCCAAGCAGCTTTACGGCTTTCACCTTCATCACTGAACTATTGCTCAAAACATTTCTTTCCTGGGGTAGATCTACTGCCAGAAGCAAGGCAGTCACACCATCCCTTTGTGACTCTGCTAAACGTGCCAGATGTTACACTGGCCTAGGGCTGGGAGAAGAAAGGGCTGCTTGTAACAGAGAAGGAAATAATCAAGGACCTCTAATCCTCCTTCAGTCCTGAAGCTCTGAATCCCATCTTTGTCTCAGCTTATCCGTGCAAAAAATAAAAAAAGATAAGAATATGTATTTTCGTTTTTGTGAAGAGACCACGTTTTACTCTCTGGGGAGAAAACCCTTGACATTGAAAACAGCTGTCTCCTATCCATTTTTAGCTAGCATGGCTGTTGCGTAATTCAAGGATCATCTTCCCACTTCTGCTGATTTAAAAAAAGCTTTACTCTAAGCTCTCCCTCTCATTCTACAACAGGGAACGCTCAGCAAGAGCATCTAAGCTTTTGCAGTGCTGAGGCAAACAGGCTGATGCCACTTACTGAAAAACACAGATGCTCCCTGCGGAGCATTCAAAACTGGACTATATCGCTCCCTCCAGATATCATCAGATGCCTTACTCCAACCGTCCTTCTACCATGCACGGAACAACTAGAAATTCCCCATACCTCTAGGTTTTTTCCTAGGCAGTGCATACCCATCATAAATCACTTCTAACTTAACTCACTTTTAAATGCACTTCAGGGGTAGGTTTTTTAAAATTATGTTGGTTAAATTAAGACATTAAGAGACAACCATGCTGACAGGCATAAATGCCAGTCAGCCGCACAAGAGCAACACTTCTAGGCTTGATGTCTTATAGCAAGGACAATAAAAAAAGATGTCTATTTAAAAGGGGTTACAATACTAAATACTAAAAATGAAAGGTAGACAGAAACAGCCGGATGGATTTTGCAGAATTGCTTCAGTCTTTGACTCAAGTTCATCGTGATGATTTCACATGAAATGACCTGCTCTCCTAACTGCTCATTCCTGCCTCCTGCTAGGGGTTACTACATCCAAGGAAAGACAGTAAAATAAAACTTAGGAAGGCTGCTTCAATGCAAAGCTCTGCAACTTTGCTAAAGCCATGCTCAGACGTGCACTGAGCTCCAGCTCCAGAACATGCACAAAATTCCAAAAATTCTGCCTTGAATCAGTAGCAAGCAGCTGAGGATGGAGAACAGGTAGCACTTAAATTCACCTCCAGTACTGGCTGTGTACTCACCTAATGCATAAGGCCCTTGTGTACAAGCCTGTGAGTCTACAGAAAAAGGCCAGCAGAATAGCCACTCGGAGGGATTTCACCAACTGGTGTTGACACACTTTTACCTGAGGGGATGATTCATCATCCATGAATTACTTATCTTTTAATCAACATTTTTTTTTAAATATGCAAAGTTAAAGATGTAACACTTTACACTCATTTGCTTATTTTTAATTCCTTAAAATGGTAAGTAAACAGGGAAAAACAGATTTTCTTGGTTCACATCAGAACTCGATAACCAGCAGGTGGAGATTAGGATCTCCTCATCTCCCACAGGGAGAATATAAAGTCCCGTTTCACTTCTGCTAAAACAGGGTGAAGCAGTAGGCATGGATGTCACATGTGAGCTGTCTGTCCAGTTCAGCCACCAGCTCCAGGGCTTCACCCACATGTTTGGTCTGAGCCTGTGATTGCCAGATACCGCTCTTGGTGCTCAGCTAGAAGATTTATATCTTTGTTACCAAAGACATGCCTCAGCTTTGCTCATAACCATACGCTAACTAAAATGTTTTTCCCTTCCTACTAACCTTCTTGCTGTGAGAAAACATACTTAATTACTGAGCTTCTTACTGTATGAAAAAGTAGCTGGTCACCGAGCTGACAGCGATAAGGATGGAGTAACCAGAAGTTATCACCTCAAGGTTTTCCCACATGTCAAAGTATGTACTCCTATACCAATTAGGACAGAACTGGGGCTACTTCAAGGAACATCCTTATCACCCTCAAGAAGCTGGCAAACTTAGAGTAAACTTTTACTGCCCTGATATGACTCAATACTTTAGAAGGATAATGTGAAGAAGGGTATCCCTACCTAAATGACCACTGAGGAACTTACATCTGCACAAAAGCATTTTGCAGATGCTGCAAAATTCAGTATCAGTGCGCCAAACGGCCATTCAGTCATCCTAATGAATATGTAAGCCTAGGTGGAGTTACATATTGGGTAGGCAGAATAATGAGCATTTTTTTGTGTATAAATAATGGATGAATATCCCTGGCAAAGTGTGCTAGATTTGTGGGTTTCCACCTAGCACTCAACATTGAATAAAGCAGTATCTCCTCTCTAAACTGCTTCTGGTTTCGAGTGTTTATTTCAGGTAACGCCTTTTCCTCTCAGTTAAACTATTCTCACCGCCAGTGAAGCTGTGAAACTGCAGCTGTGAAACCATTCTGGCTGTTTAAATACAAGGAAAGGTAAAGGAGCTTCTCCTCATGCTCAGGCTGCTCAAAATGTCATGTCCCCTCCGTCCCCCCCCAGCAAAAGCAAAATCAAGCAGCAGAGCTGTGCAAAAACACAGAAAAAAATGGTCATGGAGCTTCAGCAAGGTGCAAAAAAGATAGTACTTGAATCTACACCGGAAACTGGTTTTGAATATTAGTAACTAAATTCAGTTGCAGGAGAAATTCATAAATCATAAAGCAACACCAATTATATTGTCACTATAGTCACAGGACTGCTTCTCAGTTTTGTCAGTCCAATATTGTAACTGCTGCATGTACAACACTTAAAAATATTAGCCCAAGATAGGAGGTCCTCCTCTTTCTGGAAACTGCAAAGTCATACCTAAAAATGAAGACTACTTTGCTACAGTCTACCCCCTTAGTCACAGCATTAACCTATTAGAAGAATGTAGACTGACTTACAGCTTTTATGGGAGTCTGTACACGCATTACAGTAAACTAAAAATGGGATAACATAGCCTTTTTTCATAAATAATATACTGCTGCTGTCACGCTTATTAAAGGCTGGCTCATTCCTAGAAAAATGAATGTTAGCATTCTGGTGGCCAAAAGCAGATTGCTGTTTTATGGGTAGTCATCAAAATGTCATGTTTCAAAATATTAGACAGCTTTCCCTTCTATATACAATAAAAACATCCAGTCACACTTTCTAAAGAAATCACATGAATTTAAAGGTATAGGCACCAGAAAATATATACGAACTGTGAGTGACAGCCTTTTGGAAACACTGTTTCAGCTATTAATTAGAAACATCTAGTTCTTAATAACTGTAGGTTTCCACAAAACAAACCCGAATTCTGCTTCTTAATTAATTGTAAATCCAGAGTCATTTATTTGAGAGATAAAATGCTACTATGAGAATAAGAGTTTGATTCAAAGTTTTTCTGCTTGCTGACCTTAATCAAGGAGAATTAGGTAACATTTTTGATGGAGCCTCCTATCCAAAATACTGTTAGATGATTTGCATCTAAGCAAGAGATGGAGGGGAGAAGTATCAAGACATTTCAATATATTCTAAGTAAAAGAGAGTCAGGTCTTGTCTCAAATTGTATTTCAGATTTCATTTTACTGAAATACTTTTAGTTCTTTAAAAGAAAATTAAATCCCCCAGTCTGATCCCTTGAAAATGCTTCCTCCAACTCAAAATAATTATTTCACTTTCTTTGGACCTTCTATCTAACAAAGTAACTACCTATTTGCACAGTTTTAAGATTAGACTGTCAGAAGTAAATCTTGATAATTTTTTTTACATATATATATACATATGTATATATGTCATACATATGTTTATATGTATGTACATATAAAAGAAAGGGAGAGAGGGTTGGGTATATTTTACCGTTTCCTTGAATGGTACGTGCAGCCTGTATCATTCTCTTTGCAGTAACACTCATTAGCAAAAATTGGTTTGTGTGGTGGCAGCAAACAGGTACGCAGAGCCATATCAAGTGTACTGCACAACAGTAAAAAATAAAAATTTATTATATAGAACAACTTTCTAAATGAAAAACTGCTGTTAGTTATCAAAGATGTTTCTTAAGTGTGACCCAGGAGTTGTAAACATTGTTCACCAGGAAAGGCAGCTGCTTCTCTGTTTAGATGGAGAATGGCTGGAGAGCAGNCCTCTCTGGAGAGGACTTGTTATGGAGGAGCGCTAAAGCACATTTCCATCTAAGCAGGTCAATTTTAACCACACTTATCGCCAGCTCAGAGTAATATACACCTTCAGAGTGCAGTTCATCTTCACAAGGCACTCCTCGCTCTCTCTCTTTCTCTCTCCTTTAACTGCAGAAGCATAGAGGAAACTCCTGACTTTGTGATACCCATAGACAGGTGAGATGATCTGCAGCATGGTTGGATTTGAAGCTCTACAGCTGTCCCAAATGAACAACTGCACATACAATACAAAGTGCTGTTATTTTGTCACCTAGAACTGCAATTTCACCCATAGCAATTCTTCATCTGTCCACATTACTCCAATCCTACTTTTTAAAATATATTTGGCCAAAACCACAAATAATGCTGGAGTGTTGTTTTCTGTACTGAAGATTCTCCGAAGTGCTAGGGAAAAAACACCATTTGAAAAAATATTCACAAAGTATTGGCCTGTGTCTTTAAGAACCATATGTTTGTTCGTTATGATTTCTTTAATAGCTTATATTTGTTTCATTGCAGACATCTGGAGAGCACATACATAAGTGTAAATAATTAAAATGGTAAAGGAAATGGGGAATCTGTCTCTGACTAATTAAGGGTTACAAGACAAAATGTTCTTGTGAATTGCTAATTTAAATAACGAGCCTTAGTTCAGTGATAACTTCATTACAAATGAAGCATAGTAAAAATCATGAGTAATCCCCAAGTATACCGGGTCTGGTCCTCAGGAAGTGCTGTATACACCTCAGTTTCTAGGAAAGCCAAAAGCACCTCCCAGCTTTAACACTCAGCCATTCAAAAGAACAGGCATCTCTAGTAGGGCACTCTGCCCTATTCAAACACAAGGGATATCATTAAGTTCTGCTGGAGAAGCACAAAGGCCCAAACATAAGCTTTGGCAGCTGAGAGAAAGAGAGCAATTGCAGAACTGTAGCTGTTCAGATGGTGAGATTAGTGTAGCTCCCTTGACTTCAGTAGAATTATATGGATATAATACCCCAGCTGAGGATGTTATCCATTATCTGTAACTCCAGCTGTGCGTGCGTTGCTAATCCAGCCAGATCTTTGAGTCAAGATTTATATGGCATGAAGCAGACTACTTAATATAATTTAAATACAAAGAAAAGACTCCTAGATAATTTCTGCCTCAGCTCACAATGACTCAGAGCAAACTGAATGTGACAGAGCAAATAAACACCATAGTTTCTGAAACTGTTACTAGGCAGGTCCGCAGAGTGGTCCATGGACACACAAAAAAGTCATTGAAAATTATTGATTTGTTGAAATGACTTGTCTTGTGCAACTCAGGAGCAGTTTGTTCTCAGCACTGTACACTCACTCCAAGTTGTCGTTTTGCATGAAGTCCACAGCTGCAGCAAGATGGGACATAGCCAGAGGTTTCCTACTGAAATAAAGGGCCTTGTGAATCTTGCTAAAGTAGTTAATAATTTGCCTATCTGTCAATAGCTGTGGTGTGACTGTCAACAACGTTCTAAGGTTACTGAGTGATTCTTAAACAACAGAGTGAGTAGTCTTGCTTCTCACAAGAACCAGAAAACAAGATAAAGGAAGCTCGGACAAGAAGACTGGAGCACGACCAGTTGCAGAAGCTGCAAAGCCAGCAAGAAAGAGGATCAGAATGACCTAAGTTCGTCTAGAGGCTAACTGATAAAGAGGAAGATACGACCACCAGATTAAGTAAATGACCACCAGAGTGACCGTGGCTCCTGAGAGCAGTCAACAAATGGCAACAAAGACTGTGGAGAAACTCACCTCCTGAATATGTAGTTAGTTCTAAAAAAGGCAGACTTATGTTAATCATGTCACAGAAAAACTATGATTATGCCAAACTTTTGTAAATATAAGCCTGTTGAAATCGTGGCTGTGCGGGAGCACCTTGAGGAAAAAAAGGGAGATAATAAAGAATACTGCTTGATAGTCACACTGGCTATTGAGTCCAGCTTCTTTGTTTCACTACCTTATAAACAGTTTGGTCTTAAAATTCTTTATTTAACCACCCTTTTATTTCTTCCTCTTACTATCCCATAGAATTCAAGACAAATTTACAGATTCAAGCACATTCTTTCTTCAAATGTTTGCTATCTGTTGTGAGCAAATGTAAAATGGGGAGAAAAAAAAATGTCGGTCTGAACAAATTTTCTCAAGTTAAAGGATATGCACAGAAAAATAGTGACAACATATGCCCAGCTCTATTAGTGAGCCACCATCCTGAAAGCATCATGTACTGGGATGTCTTCTTCAGGCTGCTGCTGTCAGAGCTGCCTGAACAGCTTGCACTTCATGATTACAGTCTACGCACGCACCCAACTCAGTCACTTTGCACGACTCAAAAACTTCTGGCAAGCTGCGTAAAAGGAAGTTGCAAAGAATCCTCTGAACAACTCACAGAGAAGTCCTTGCCAGGTAGCCGCTGAAGGGCGTTCGTGACTAGTCAATATGCGAGAGAGAGAATCAGAGGGGACACGTGCCTCGTTAAGGGCACATGTTCCCCTTACATCCGTCAGACACATTATCGTTGGCAACTATCCCACGGCACTGGCATAGTTCTGCTTCCCATCACGCAGAGCTGGCATTACACACTTGTTGTGTTACATGTTCAGTGAGGAAAGGGGGAAAAACAACACAAGAAAGATAAGAAGCAGATCTAGGGTTCAGCTCTTTGTATCTGCCAACCACCCACAAACCACTCTCTTCCTCCACCTCATCTTCCAACTCTCTGTACCATGTAGTAGCTGCCAGTCCCCCCACACCTGCCAGGTTGCAGCAGCAGCAGCAGGAATTTTCTCTTTGTCAGGCTGGGAGGAGGCTCTGAAGGAGTCACCTGGCTACCCAGACTGCATTTGCTGCTTGACCAGCTATTCCCCATCTCCTCCACAAAAAGGGAGATAGACTAGACAGAAGCATCCCAAAGACGAGATTCAGCACACACACCCTGACCTCAGTTAAACAATGCTGCTTTACACATAAAGCCAGATTAAAGAGAAGAATAAAGTATAAAATAGAAAATGGGAATGAGATTACCCAATATGCCAGCTCAACTCACTTAAACTAATTTCACCCTGCTCAAAGGCAAAAGCAGTCTCACTCCAGTTTTAAGCAGAGGATGTGATCTGAGTTCTAACCAAGGTCACCAGGAACTCCAGAAACATCTGCTTTAAAAAAAAATCACCCCTTCTTTGCCAATGGATATCATTACAGCCAATTTCTCAAACATGTTAGGTCTGAAGCAAAAGTGACTTTTCCTGGCATCAGAAAGACAGCACATAACAGAAAACTTGCTTCCCAGTTCCTGCCCTGACCACTCTGAACAGTAAGTGTCCTTCAGGGAAGAAATCTTTCTAAATAGTGCAAAACAAGCACAATTCAAACTGAACACTCAGGGTCACGGCTTTAACTGCTGTACCTCTGTTATCTTAACAGTGACAGAGATCCTTAGTACAGCCATGTGAAAACAGCAAAACACAATTTGAAGGTTGTCATGCGTACCTTTCTCCATGTGAAAACGGAATCAGTCCCTTGAAAGACACTTCACTCTACAGAAAAGAATTATCCTTCAAAACTAGTAACCACAAAAAGGGGGGGAAAAAGCATTAATATCTCATACCCACTTTATTTCAAGTAAGAAATTAATAATCACCACCACCACTGATGAATTTATTAATTATTTTTTTTCCTTGTGCTCCCCAGGACCATGACTAATTGTGGTTATTTAAGGCTTCATGTCACAGAGACACATTTTCAGACAAGGTTGCAAGTGGCAAAATGAGAGGAAGGGCAAATATTACTCCAGAACTGAGCTGACCCAGCATGCTAATGAAAATAAAAGCAGGATCTTGAATGCCCTTCTGTGCTGTGACTGCTCAGGGACTGTGGAAAACTAATACGAAGGGACACATCCCTGAACAACTGATGTTCATCTGCTCTGTAGGAAAGTGGGATGCTCAGGTTCTGTGCCAGAGGAAAATTCCTTGGACATTAAGTTTGCGCTTGATGCACATCTCCGTATCTGAGGAAGAAGCATCAGAGATGAAAACCAAACCCTGTAATATTCTGACAATGTGTGAACAGCAATTAGCAACTCAGTAGACAGAGACAGGTTCTCTGGCAGATCCCATTAATCTCTTTATGCAGATTTAATACTCATGAAAGAGATTGCCCAAGTAGCCAAGGATGTAAGTCTGCTATTCACACCAGGTACCTCAACAGACACCTATGATTGAAGAACGGGCAATGAGCCAGGAATACGCTGTTCTGGACTTCACTCTGACTCAGTGCTGGTCTTTGACAGCTCCCTCATGTTTCTGTTGTCCTACCTGAAAGTAAGGGACAATGGTATTTCATTTGCCTTGCTAAATGCTTCAGCTCCACAACAGCCTGTAAACAGCAGCTTGAATTAAACTTACTTCATTTACAAAAAAAACCCCAAAACTTCCTTCTGAAGTCGGATGGAGCTCAAAACTTTTCATGCCTCACAAACAATCCTTTTGGCTCCTGCTCTCCATTACAGCTCCTGATTAATAGTCAGAAACCTTTCTTAAAGGCCAACTTGCAAGCCTTGCAGCTGGCTGTCACACGTGCTTTTAGTACCACCCACACTATGCAGCTTTTCCAAAGGCTCCTTCCTGCCTGACGCAGAAGGATGAGAACAGCTAGAGCCGTCATTCAGTGGGAGCCTGACTGCGACAAGGCGTGAGTGAACTCCAGCCAACAGACAACCCGTGAAGAACTGCAGTTCTGCACTGCCTCCCATTTGGCTTGTCGGTAGAATCCAAACACCTTTGTACCAACACAAACCCTTGGTTTTGTTTTTGTTCTACCTACAAGCAGCTTGCACTTGGTGATCCAAGCCACTTACTACAGTGGCACAGGGAAAAATCAGCACAACCAAGTGAGGTACAGTTGGACAGTGCATGGGGCATGACCTGAGGAGCATGAGGAGCATGGCTAGACTCCTGGGGTATCCATTTGTTTGGCATATTCCTGCTAAAGCCCCAGTGTGAACACAACTAACTGACTGTTTTAGGGCTGATGGGAAGAGCATGAGTAGATGACAAGCTGCCCAGCTCCTGTAACGAATCATTTAGAGAGTAAGAGCTTTACCGACTCCCACAGCTGTGCTTTACATCCATGAAAAGGTCTGGATCTGTACGTGCAGCATGACCTTTGTGTTATCAGTAAACAAGCTCAGTATTACTCCACCTCAGGCCCTAACCTGATTCAGATTTTCAGCATTATTCTACTGGCTATTCATCCTTCCTATCTTCCACAAACCACGGGAACCTACAACAAAACTGGCACTGATGCAGGGTTTTCACTGCATCTTTGTTGGCAACCCCTGATGTGTATCTGACTAAATTTGTATCTTCTGGTTCAAGGCCAAGGTCTTACAAAATTGAACACTGCAGCTGCTGTTAAAGAATTAGTGTGTTTGGTTGGGTTGATTTCTTCCTTTTGTTTTGTAACTTGTTTTCTTTAAAAACGAGGCTTAACTCTTACTCCTGACTGTTGCTCAAGCGGTCTACTGTCAGGATACAAATTTGGCTACTTCTTGGAGTGTTGTTTCTCCCAAAGGTTAGTCTTACACAATATAGTGCTAGGTATGGTGTAGATTGGTCAGAAATATCTGAAAAAGAATTCTTCACCATATCAAAAGCAAGAAAAATAGTGTAACTGGTCTAATGAATCTAAGAAACACGCCCTTGTACCTTGTAGAGTATAAATGGATCTTCCAGGCACTGAACTGGCCTTTATGAAAAGAAGAAAAAACAACTGTCATGTTTCTTTCGTTTCTTTCCTTTATCCTGCTTACTACATTTTGTCTTTCACTCATTTTGGCAGTTATTCTTTCTAGTTGTTTTTCATTTACCTCCAGTTAGGGCATAGCAGAGCAGTGCCACCCAACTTACTGCTCCACAGGCTGGCCAGCTCAGCTCAGTCTTTGATATTGTTATTGGGAGTGAGTGGAAGAAGTACTATGAGTATATTTGCATGCATTAAACTAGATTCAACTTTTTTTAAAGATCTCTAAAAGAGTACGTGACCTAAGGTGTCATGGACAACAAGAATGCCACCTTAACACATGTTGGTATGGAAAATAGAAGAGCAATACAAAGAGTGAGCTACCAGACAGGAGTACAGGGAGAGGGGAAAAAAGATTAAAATTGCACAGAAGATGTAGTTATATCACAGTGCTTCAGCTAAAGTTCTGCAAGCTACTGACAGCATGCTCATTTACACACATCTAAGCAGACCTATCAAAGCAGACACCTCAAGTGACACAGGGTCCTGGTTTGTGAAAACAAGAAATTCTATTTAAACACAGAGAAAAGCTTTTTTTTTTTTTTTTTTTTTTTTTCNGAGGTGGTGGTTTCTCTGTTCCTGGAGATAATCAAAACCCATCTGGACCTGGTCCTGGACTGCCAATTCTAAGTGGCCCTGCTTGATCAGAAGGTTGCAGCAGGTGACCTGCAGGGGTCCTTTGCAACATCAACCATTCAGTGATCCCATGAATCCTGACCAAGCTCAGCTGTAAAAGAAGATTTAAACTCCATCCTGCAGGGCTGGTGGCCGTTTTGAATGCATATTTGGAACACCATGAAGACTTCAGCCATTAACCTTAGCTTTGAAAATCTTCATCAATTTAGTCACTCCAGACAATGAGCACAATCTTACAAATTACATGCTCGGACTTGGGATTTAGACATAGGAATTAATCAAGTCTCTGCCTGAAGTAAGTTTGGAAAAGGTAATATCAGATTAATGTCTGTCTTAGTTGGATAATAAATAAAGAAGTCTACATTATTCTATTACAGTACTATAGTACTTCATTACTCGATAGTGCAAGAAAGCAGAGAATGAAACTGATAAGAGTTCAACCAGAATCAGGAAGGAAATTTTGATTTAAGTTATAAATGAGCCCCAATCCTTTAAACCACAAGATGAACTCTTCCCATAGAAACAGTGATAGAGTCAGCTCCCTGTTCTATGCTGTGCTTTCTGTCAGAGTTACTCACTATCATCAACCTGTCTGAAACAGGCATGGCACTGAAAGATTGAGCCAAGAGGATTTCTGAGAATAGTCCATATTCACCACTGCTATTGATTTGAAACATTGCTCTGGGCATAAACCCAGGGAGAAACAGTCTTATTTGTAAGTAAACCCTGCCAGCAGTAGCAGGAATAATAATTATCATACAAGAATCAACACCCTTACAGGATATAATGGAATAAATCAATTAAAAAATCTAGAATACATGCATTTTGTATGTTGTTTGCTATCCTTCTAGACAGAGTAAAGCAAAAATAGGTAGGAAAGTCACAGTGGAACATTCTAGTCTGAAAAATGCATTTCCTTTTAAAGCATGAAGAATCCATACCCCTGTAGATAAGCCAACTAGAAGGGCTGAAACAGATGAAATTAAAAGGAGTTATAAGATTTAATGTACAAAAAGTTCATAAAGTGGCTAAAAATTTAAGACACTTGAGAAATCTCTTGTGTATTGTTTCAAAACTCACGTGAAATGGATGCTTAATTGGAGTGTGCAACTTGACTCAAAGAGTCAGAACCTTAAGGGTCTGATTTTAGCAGCTGTCACGCCTGCTTCAGTGAGAAGTATTTAAGTTATTCAAATGCATAAACAACATGCCAAAATCAACAATGCCAAATCTTACAATTGTATATTCACATACTCAAGGGAAAGCATTAAAATTACTGGAGTTCTTTTATACTCGCACTTTACAGCTCCATCTTTTATTAGCTGTTAATAATACAATTCAACATTACACGCTGTCTACACACTCTGATCTAGCTTTCTGTTCTAACTGATCAGATTTAAACTCATGCGAGCCTGAGCTTATTTTATGCTTATTCTCCAGGTAGCCAAACCCTAATTTTTAACTTTGATGTCACAGACTTTCCTTTGCAGCTTTCCATGTAACTGAGTGTTTGCTATTTAGGTACAATCTCAAACAAGAAAAAGTGAACGCTTACAGACCAGCAAGACTGCAAGAAACCACGGTATGTAGGGACTTGGGTGGAAGTTGCTCTGAAGCACTAAAGACAAGGTTTCCATTGCTGTAAATGTAAGGTTTTTGCTTTAGACGTGACATCAAATTCAAAGCAGCTACTCTTATTTCTTGCCCAAGGAGAAGCAGGTTTTGTTCATAAGAATGGCATAGTGGAAGGTAAGAAACTGAATCCAGCCTCTGCACTGGCCAAGTGACTATGAAAAAATAAGAACACTCAGGCAATGTAGCATCATTTGGCTAGTCATGCCAAACCATATGGCTTTGCTGAACTCATCTATGTCTCTATACTGTTATTCTTTGCCTTCAGTTGCATCACAAGTGCTTTGGAGCTGCCCTACTCCATATTTTTGTCTTTTGTTCAGACAACATCTAGCACTGTGGGGCAGGCATCCCCAAGTAATTCAAGTAAATGCACTGAAAACTTTCGATCTTACAAGGATGACAAAACTGCTAGGAGGTAGCCACACTATCCCCCTGGCATGTCCTACCGTGCTGATGGGAAATCAGGGGAAGTCTTTGTGGTTGAGTTCAAACACATGAGTACGTTCCCCAGCTCAGTTCACCACCACATCGGGAAAGGACAAGGCGACAGATAGAGCACAAGGGGAACCCCTGCCCAGTCAGACCAATCAATGCCACACATTCAATGTATTCCCCAGCTGACACTGCAGCCTTTGGTCCTAATCACCTTCTTGCTCTCCTCTATCTCCACCTTTCTTACTTGCCCAAAACAAATATAACACCCACTCACTTTGAGCCTAAGCAGAGAAGCAGTAAACATTCTCCTTGCAAGGTGTTTCTAGCTTAGTCAGAAAACAAACCCGTAAATTGATAGAAGTCTTCCATGTTTACAAATAATCATGACAGCCTCTCGCATCGCATTCCAAAATGCAGACCCTTCTGCTGTGTGTTTTCTGCATTTACATATGGACAATCAAAACCACATCAGGAGCTCCACAAATACTAAGATTTTTCATCACTAGACTGTCTCCCCTGTGAGTACCATCTATCTTTTGAGGTCCTTTTACGCTCTTGGAAAGGACATCATGCTGCCAAGCTCTTTAGTGGAAGGTGCAGATGAACTGATGCTACTCAAGGCCACACATGATACTTTCCTCTGCACCACAGAATCCTCCCCCAAGGCCCAGGGAAACCCTTAAAGGAACTCTCTGCAACCATGACTCAGTGTTTCTTTTTGGCTACTCTAGGACAACCTTCAAAACCAGGCTTGTCTTTCTTCTACGAATTGGTAAATCCAACTTCAGGTCCTGCCAAAATATGTTCTCTGGACCAAACGAGGCTTTCATTACTAAAAATACTCATAAAGGAAAAGCTCCAAGCTGCCAGAAGAACAGAGGGATTACCCTGGCTTCTATCTGCTTCGGAAGCAGCTCTTTCACTGCTTCTGTGGGTCGGAGATCAACACTTCAGAGGATTACTGGTGCTACACTGCCAGGGTACGGATGGAGCAGAATAAAACAGAAAGAAGACCTATGATTTTACCTCACCAGCAGATAAAAAAGGCAATGGCTATATGGAGAGGTAGTGTCTTAGATCAACTGATTCATCATAAAACCCAGAAATAGTTCTCAGAACTGCTGGTGTTTAATTTGTTAGTTTTTCTTGATTATGTTTTGCAGGAGGTCTTTTGTGTGCTTAAATGCTTGGTTATGTTTTTACCAAATATTCTAACTACAGACCTTATCTTTCGATTCCTAAACTAATATAGCTACAAGAAAACTATTGTTGCTTTTTGAAAGATACTGGACATGCTCCTGGACCAATAAAGGAAGCAAAACTCTTTCTACGCATTATGAATAAAAAGGAATCTACCTGCCGTATCCCCTTATTGTCTATATGACTCCTCCTAGAAGGTCTCTAAATAGTTTTCCAGAAATGGACCACGACTTAATCATATATTAAACTCAAAACTGAAGGATTCAGTTATGTTTCTTCACAAATTTAACTAACTCATGAGAGAAATAAAAAGACAAGGCCATTCTGGTAAAAAGACTCATCTGTCTTTCTTTCCATCCCTACTATATCATTTTGAAATGCAGGCTTCCATAAACATTCTACCCATTTTGCACATACACAGTTCCCTAATTGTTCATTTTGTCAGCCTGCATACAAGTGAAATGCAGACATCTCTACAATAAAATCAGAACATATCTTTTAAAAACCTCTTAATGAACAGCAATGAGTCTGCGGGTAGAGCTTCTCCCTCTTCCCCTTGCCTCCAAGTTTAAAAACACATTCCAGAACTGGCAGAATTAAGCTATTTACAAGCTTCAAGACGTCTTATGGAGCATAAATCAATCAGTATAAGAAACAGCTCACAACTTTCTGAGACAGATTCGAAAAACTGACTTTCATACCTTGCACACCTTTGCTTTGAAAACAGGTTTTAATCCCTGATGATACTTTTTCCTCGATGATGCTGTTATTCTTCTTTGCTACCCTCTGTGAATGGCCTGCTGAACATCTAGATTCATCCTTCAATGTTTACCCATTTTCACTCTCTTTGTATGCTAAACTAAGAATAATTAATTCCTTCTGTCCTTCATTTTTCTCCACTCTTTTAATACAGATACTACTTATTTATCATTTGCTGAGAACTTGTGAAAAAATAATGGTTCTGAGACTGCTCTGTCCCTTTACTTACAAACTCCTGAAAAAAATTTCTCAAGATCCCTCTAAGTTCTGGTTTACCTAAAATCCTTTAACCAGTTTGTACTCCATTTTTATGTCTGTTCTGATGCCTTTGTTAGGACTACACGTTTATCTTTGTTGGATTGACTCCACTATCATGCACTAAACTTGCTCTAGCCTTCCTCTTTCTTTCAGCATATTACAGTCTCTCAGATGCTAGTTTCTCCAATGATATCAGAGTATTGCCTTGTAGGTGTTACGTTGTTCCACTTTTATTAAATTTCTAGCAATTTCTCAAAATTTTACTGCAAAATTCTTGTTTGGAAATTCATTAATCACAATTTTAACTTTATCACAGCCAATTGTATGAGGTTCAAAAAGGCCAAGTGCCAGGTCCTGCATTTCAGTCATAACAACCCCAGGCAACGCTACAGGCTTGGGGAAGAGTGGCTGGAAAACTGCCCAGCAGAAAAGGACCTGGGTAAACTGGCGGACAGCCAGCTTAATATGAGCCAGCAGTGTGCCCAGGTGGCCAAGAAGGCCAACAGTATCCTGGCTTGTATCGGGAATAGCATGGGCAGCAGGAGTAGGGAAGTGTACTTGGCACCTCTGTATCTCTGGTACCTATGTACTTGGCACTGATGAGGCCTCACCTCGAGTGCTGTGTTCAGTTCTGGGCCCCTCACTACAAGAAGGACATTGGAGTGCTGGAACGTGTCCAGAGAAGAGATACCAAGCTGGTGAGGGGTCTGGAGAACAAGTTCTATAAGGACAGGCTGAGGGAACTGGGCATGTTTGGTTTGGAGAAGAGGAGGCTGAGGGGAGACCTCACTGCCTTCTACAACTACCTGAAAGGAGGTTTTAGAGAGGTGGGTGTTGGCCTCTTCTGCAAGGGAATAATGACAGGGACAGAGGAAATGGTCTGAAGTTGCGGCGGGGGAGGTTTAGATTAGATATGAGGAAGAATTACTTCATTGAAAGAGTGGTCAGGCACTGGAACAGCCTTGTTGAGTCAGGTGGTTGAGTCACCGTCCCTGGAGATATTTAGAAAACGTGCAGATGTGGCACTTCAGGGCATGCTCTAGTGGCTGAGATTGTAAGGGTTTGTGTGTGTGTGTGTGTGTGTGTGTATAGTTGGACTCAGTGATCTCAGAGGTCCTTTTCCACCATGACGATTCTGTAACTCTGTGACCAGACTTGTTGCCCCTTCAGTCGTCCCACAGAGAAACTCATCAATAGTATTGAAGAAGAAAGATTCAATTTAGCATGCAGGTACTTTAAAAACGTTGTTTCTTCCCTTCCACCTCTCCACATCATGTTTTAACATTTCAAATACATTTCCTTCAAAACCAGTTATTGTACTTAGAGCCGAAAAGTACAAGGAACAGAAAGGGTAAACAATAAATAAATAATGAAATACAGTGGGCCAACATCCAGCTCCTAATATGAAGCACTAAAAAAGAAAGGGAGTAAGGCTGTATTAATTAGCATCAGCCCTGCAGAAAAAAAAACCCCAATGTGCAACCAGCTGTACATCATAGGAAACGGAGATCGAGCAAGACAAGAACTGCTTGAGTTAGTATGATAAAAACCAATAGTCCCTCCCTCCTCCTCTGTCAGTGGTGCCTCACTGGAATAAACACCAGACCTTGGAGTCAGTCTCCAAGACAGCAGTTCTTGAATTGACAACTGCTGTATCATTAGCCACAATGTTCACTGCCCCCACATGATGATTTTGAAAGATCTAATATGAGGAGCACTGCTGGAGAACAGGCGTGTCCATCTAGAGGTGAGTTTGTCCCCTTCTTCCCTCATAAGCCTCTGCCAGCAACAGGCATGAAGCTATTGGAAGGTGTGTGCTCTTGAGAAGTTTGTTTCCCAATCCAAACAGGTTTATCAGCAAAAATCTTTCTTCCAGTTGTTCTTTGACAGGAGACAAGACGGTCAAAACAATGGACATCAGCCCAGGAGAAGATGACCAAGGTGATTGCTGATGCTTCCCCCTCAGCACATTACCTTAATTCACAGACTCATTTTGTGTTCCCCTCTGTGCAGAGGAAACAGACAGGGATAAACATGTATCATAAAATCTAAAACTGGTCTTCTCTCCTGAAGCAGGAAAACTCTGATGCTTAAGAGGAAAGCAGCTTTTCCCATCGCCTCCTCTTTCTAATCCTCTTTTCATTCCTTTACAGCCAACTTTTTTACAGCAGTTTCTCTTCAAAGGACTGTTTTTCAAAAAGGTTTCCTGACTATACTCTCCTTTCCCTTACAACCAGTAACATATTTCCTCACGGTTTAGCGATGTACTCAGCATCAGAACTTCATAAAATCTCAGAGACAGGGTTAGCTGCTAGTATTCATCTCTCCCCAAACGACACCAAAACTCTCCGCATGAGAGCAACTGATATCCTTTTACAGATTACTTCAGTTTTACAATAACTAATTTTTTTCTCTGCTCTGAGAAACCACCAAATTCCTTGCACCAGGAAGAGGCCCTGAACAGCAACCCAACAAAGGCCCTGCGTCTGTGCAGCCAACCATTGCTGATCACCCTATACCTTTTCACGCCGTATTAGCCACCCTTCCTACACACAAAATGATCCAGCCATTTATCACATCTGAAGCAAATGTATCACTTACCCTCTAAGGATCTATACAGCTAAATATTTATCTAAACAAATGCAGGGAAAACACCAATTTGACAGCTGACAACTTCCCAAATTTTCTACAGAAGTAAACGATAAGCAATAAAATGCCTATGCCAATTTTTACAACTAGGTTTGTTCTGTTCAGAAAATTAGCAGTTTCACTATAAAAAAAAATAAACCCGCCTCTACTTGGAGGTGTATTTTCACTAAAAATTTCTATTTCTGTTATTGTACATAAAAGGCTGATCATGAAAAACGTTCTCTAACGCTTACAGTGACTCATTTCTAGCAATTTAACAGCATCCTCTGTAAGAAAGATACAGAAGTTTTTTAACATTCTGACTCAAGACAATTGTCCTTTTAATCAGCTCAGTGTTTGCTTATAAAAAGCATTTCATGAGTCACAACCTTACACTCCCAGATTTTAAAACTGCACATCCAGCTTTTGTGGGAGCATAATAGTTTGAAAAACAACAAATGTCAACAAACCTTTAAGTTCCCCAGAGACGTAACAGGTTTTTTGTTAAGTGTTTAGGAGTAATTTAGGGGTTTCTGTAAAATTGTCTTCATGACATACTATTTTCATGGCCCCATATTGCTCACCAAAAAGGACTGTCATGGTTTAACCCCAGCCAGCACCTAGGACTCATTCCTCCCCACCAGCCCCAGTAGAAGGGGGAAAAAAGAAACTGAAAGGGAAAAAAAAAACCTCTTGGGTTGAGATAAAGGCAGTTCAATAGAACAGTGACAAAAGAAGACAATAACAATAATGATAATGGTAAAAGAATATACAAAATAAAGCACTGGAACGCAAGTCACTCTCACCACTTGATGATCGATTGTCCATCCCCATCCTGAGCAGTGATTGCAGATTCTCACCCCCGCCAGCCAACCTCCATTTATATACTGAACATGATATCCATGGTATGGAATATTCCTTTGGCCAGCCTGTCCTGTCTATGCTCCCTCTCAGCTTCTACGGGAAGCTGAAGAAATCCATGACCAACGTATTAGCAACAACTAAATATGTGTTATTGACATTTTTCTCACACTAAATCCAAAACATAGCAGCTAATAGAAAGAAAATTATCACAGATGAAAGCAGGACACTAGTGAAGTGGACTTTGTCTGCTCGCTAAGTCTACACAGTAAATGTCAATACAATGCTGGTGCTGAGATACCTACACATGCTGGTACTAATGTAGTTACAAGAAATAACCAATTTGGGGTCCTGATTTCCACACTGGCTATCATCTAGGGTGCCACCTGCACAAGAGAACTAGAGCTGAAAGAGAACCTATTACTGAAAACTCTCCAGTTAAAACTACACCAAATGCCTTAGCTATGAAGCACCAGCTTCTGCATTGCCTCTACGAGCAGCCTCTTACTACTGATGCTTTCCAACAAATGGACTTGCCTACATTTCTCTCAAAGGACAGGCTACACTTCCAGCACTGAAGGTGGGCAGAGAAGGTTGTCTGGACTCCAGAACAGACTGGAAAAAAAAGAGATTGTCTCATCCACATCCTGCGGGATTTTTTTTGTCTTTGAAAGTCTAGCCAAAGGCCAAACAAGTGCAAGAGCTAACCCTCCAAAAAAAATCCAAGTCAGGTTTTTGGTGGGTGTAAATTACTGCAGTGGGAGTTACACCAGGAAAGAATCTGTTCCCCTAAAGGACTCCACACTGGTGTTTCTCTCTTCATTTGTTCTTTCCTTCAATGTCTATTCTAAGTCCTACTGATTTAGTCTTCTCACTGAAATTCACACTGAAATAATGTCCTACAATGTTTAGTGAGAAAAGCATTGCTTTTTGATAATAAACAAGTACATCTTTCAAATTAATAACCTATGGAAACCAAAATGTCAGCAACAAAAGCATTTCAAATACTTTCATAATCATTATAACAAATTGAGAGTGAAAAAATAAAAACAGGGAGGCAGCTTCTAAGGTACAAGTTCTTGCTGACCAACCCAGCAACTGGTTTCCCAACCTACCTTGCTGCCCAGACTAAAATCTGCTGAAAACCCTACCGCACAGCCCTACCACACAGCCCATCAGCCTCTGCCCAACATCAGCAGAGCTGAGATCTCACAAATCTGCACAAATCACCAGATATCAGCAGAGGAATAAACCCCACCATTCTTCTCAGGTAGATTATCTCACCCCCAGCAATTCCCTCCACTGTTTAATGAGAAAATAGATACTAATTTACCTCTCTGTCTCTTTGACACCTACACTTAATCTAAAGCTTTTGGCCTGTGGCTAAATCCATAAGGATAATTCTTACACTCCTTTGGCTGTCTTCTGAATTTGGAGGCTTTTTTTGAAGTTCCTGGGATCACATGACTGCAGATGCTACTAAAAGTGAAAGTTATTTTTTACAGATGGGAACAAAAGAAAAATTGGCAATGTCACAATGTGACAGACTGCAGAGAAGTAGTAGTTTTCTGCATTCTCATTACTTGCAGTCTTTCAAATTTCAGGATGCTTTGCATCTTCATTCAGAAAGAAAAAAGAGATATTTGCTTTCCAATCGATATCTGAAAAAAACCAAGAGATGGGATAGTGGTAGAAAAACCTGGGTTAAAGCCAAAGTCTGCAAAGAAAGACTAGTTAACTAAACACGGATTAGGGACTTAAAAATCTTTGGGGATGTTACCTGGAAAAAAATTGGGTTGCTCGTACAAGATACTAAATTGCCTGATCCAGCTAAACATGGGTACGTTATTCCACTGACTTTGAAGATATTACTCACATACTTAAACATGAGGTACTTGATTACACTATTCCATACATTGGCAGTAGGATTCAGAAACTCTCATATCAAGTCCTACTGCAGCAATATAAGGATTAAAAAAAATAATCACCTTAATTAAAAGCATTATTCGCTCAAGGACATATATAGCTTTCCCATTTCACAAACTAATAATGGAAAATCAGACAGATGGTTGTCTTTCTGTTTGATACTGCTGGCAGACTCTTCAATACAGTGGTCTTAAGAAGACACCGGGGGGGGGTGGTGAGAGCGATGGGCAAGAAAAAAAGAAAAACAAAAAGCAACAGTCTTCCTGCAATGGCTTGCCAAGGAAATTAAAACGTGTGAGACAATGTGTTAATGAATACAGCACATATGGGCAAGCACTGGTTATTTTGGTAAGGCAACGATTTGCAATTAAAATGCCATTCACAATAGAGATAACTATGATTATCATCAAGTCCCAGTTTAAGATAGGAGATGTACAAATGCACGTGTAAGATAATGCATCCTATTCCTCTCCAGTTCTACAATAAGCACACTTTAGAACTGAAATTCGAGAACATTTCAATCAGAAATCCAAATGGATTGTTTTAAACCTGGTATCTTCTCTCTTTGTTTTGTGATAATTACTAACGAAACATTTATTTTTGTTTAAGAGAAAGCATCAAACTATCATTTCATGGCACTTAATTTATAATTTCCCATTTCATCCTCTTATCAACTAGCCCTTTAAAATTACTGTAACATGGAGACTTTTCTAAAAGTTCTCTGGAATGTTCTTCCTAATATCAAGCACTTGCTTTTGCTGATGAGGTATTGTCCTCATCTCCATCAGCTTAGCTAACCGTACCCCCAGGAAACCATTACAGCTCTCCTCAGTCTTTCCTTCTCCCTTCTTCTCCCCTACCAGATTAAACAACTTTTCCGCTCAGTTCCCATTTTCCTAACCCAAATTTCAGCCCATTGCTTCTCACCTCATCAACAGCAACTGATGTTTCTCTTCAAAGCCACCAGCACATTCAAAGACACCTCTAGATCCAACAGTCATTTCCTTGGGGCTAAGGCTTCATAGTTCACTTTGTTCTTAGTTCATCATGTTCTTCACTGCACTTTGCAGTTGACACTCCATATTTGGGATCTGGGACTTCATTGAACACATAGTGCCAAAACCAAGTACACTACCCCAGCTGAGGCTGGAGTTGAGCTCAAAATATATCTTTTCATGCATTACACTTATTTAGATAACCCAACACAGCATTTGCTGTTATCTAACTACTAGGACACTCATGCTCAGCCACTGACCTAACACCACGTGCTTTTTTTCAGCAGAAATGCCACCTAACCAGTAACTCCCCCAATTTTTCAGATATTCCTCCCCACACGGAGGACTCTACATTTGCTCTGAGTGGCGTTCTGCTTAGTTTAGATTTTCATTACACCTTTGAATTCTAACATTAATGCCTGCAGTGCCACTTCAGTTGATATTGGCTGCACATCTGTAGTGGGAAGATAGGTGCTTTTTGGTGTGACTGACCTACTGCTATTGACATTAAAAGCTGACTTTAACATTTAAGCTGTACATATGGTGTCTGATTCAAATGAATTAAGTTATTTGGCAATGTTTGATTTGGCTGCAAAAGACTGTTCCACATAAGTCTCCCCACATAGGTAAGAATTTCTAGATCACTGAAAAATATGACTTTACAGCCAAACTCTGCAACTTTTCAAAAGAAAAAAAAATCTAAATCTCAACTGTAAAAAGCAGAGGAAAAGAAAGCAGTAGATGAGCATGTTTTAAAAGTTCACAGACCCTTACAGAAGAACATAAAAGGACAGTCTTGCAATGTGAATGAAAACAATATTTCTCATTGTTTTGGCATGCTTCTCAATAAAATAATCTGAGATATATTCAGATACCAGGAATGAAAAAAGAACCTCTCTGACAGTTATTTAAAAACTGATAGTGAAATGACTTCAGAAGGAAAGATCTTCTCATTACCTGACTCCTAAAGCAAGAACAAGATGAGCAAGAGGGATTTTCCTTCTGTAACGTATTTTATGGGTGGTTTGTGGCTGGCTTTTTTTTTTTGTTTGTTTTATGATATTTTTCAACTACCCAATTAAAATGAAACTAAGTAGGAATGGAATATGTAGTTTTTACATGGAAACATAGTCAAGAGGAATTTTGATTTACCATTTTCATGAGTGTCAGCAACAGGCTTAATATTGTACATTGGTATAATCAAAAATGAAGGAAGCTTTCATCAAATTAAATAATTGCCTCAGTTCCGTCTCTTTATTCTTAGCAGCTTAAGTCAACTGGACTCAAAGATTTCTTCAGGACTGAATCCAGGAAAGATTATTAGCTGGCTCTAAGATGCAGGGAAAACTCGAAAGCAAATTTAATCCCACTCAAATTTCATGGGAACCTAATAAACATCAGCGATATTTAACTGACATTTCAAAGCTCAGAGGCAGAATCATTGCATTTGTTAGCCTTTAGTCTCATTCCTTCATCTTGCTTTAGTGCAGGAAACTGGATGCAGCAAAAACTTGTCAAACATCACAGAGATCAAAAAAGTGAATTAATTTACCCGAAAAAAGAACGTTCACATTCAGTGATGGAAGTTCATACTGAGCTGCAAAGTGTACTGACCGAACCTAAGCCTGGTTATCCAAGCTTCAGTTAGACTATTTCCACTAGCAATGTTACAGAGGCATTGGGAGACTCCCCCACAAAGACACATAATGATATCCACATTCAGAAGAGTGAAGATTGACACCATCTCAACTAACCCTTCACTTATTTCTGTATTCAAAGCAACAAGCCACACTCCAGTAGAAAAGCCGTAGCAGCCGAAACATGGATCACCTGCACACTCACCCCACCTGTGACAGTGCAGGTATTTAACAGAAATTTTCATACTGGATCCGACTACGGTACCCTCCAAAGCGCTAAACGCATACAGAAATGACCCAGTCTTCATCCAAGTGGGTTTACATGATGAGGGGAGAGGGTACCAAACAAGGGTGGGCAGAGCTCTGCCTCAGAGCCCAGCTCTGCAGTCCACACAGCTCCGGCTCTCCTGTGCAGCACTGAAGCACCCACAGAGAAGAGCTGGAGGTGGGGAAGGGCACCTTGGCTCTTCCCTTCAGCTGAAGGGCTCTCCTCTCCTGCAAAGACAACATCAGTTCATGCTCTGTCCCTGCCATGGACATGCTTTCCAGCACAGAGGGCTCAGGTAGCAGAAGAGGTTGAGCTCTCCCTTCAGTGGCAAGGAGGAGGCAAAGAGGGGTATCTTCAGGGAAAGAAGCAGATCTCATTGCTCATCATACAGCGGGGACTGCGAGGGCAGAGACCCTGAGTCCCCCTTTGCCACCTGCTCCTCAAGTTGATGGCATCAGCAGCAGTCCCCGCAGCTGCCTGATCTGCCCCAAGATGTGTTGTCTTCCTTCCAGCACCAACAGTGCTGAGAAAACACAGCACCCTGAAAGGAGAAGGGGGAAAAGCTTCACACAATTCAACCAATGATTGGATTATGTCTCAATGACACTGTTGGGAGGCGTATATAACACACCTTGGAGGCTTCTGTCAGTTATACCAATGCTGAATTACGGCAAATAATGACTACCATAGTCATTGTGCCATTTTCTAATGAGATTATTTCCACACAAGTCAGAAGCCCTCACACAGCTCGTGGACAAAATACTCACCAACAAACATCAGCCAACTTGAAACTTACTAAATGCAGGGAAACCATCTACTTGGACTATTATATCCACATTAATGATGATCTATGTGTGCACAGGTTAGAGTAAGCAGTCTTGGCGACTAGAAAGGAAGATTGCTGCAAACAGCATTTATTTGCAAATTTAATTAAATTTTTAGACAAAAGGTATGAGCATTCTTACATAACATTTGCAAGAGGCACTGAAGATGGAAAGAAATTACTATAATTTGCTTCTCTTAAATAGCCCAGAGTCAGTGACTTCAGAAACAGAATATCCACATCTCAAATAGTAATTCTCTGTTTTCTTACTCAACATCTGTTGCCATTTAGCAAGAATCACCACCACCTATTTAAATATTTTTGCCTGACTAGGCCCCCTCCACAGCTGTAGACAAGTGTTCAACCTTCTTGATTTTTTTCACCGAGTCTAACCACAGCAATATGCACATCACAGTTCTCGGTACTGCACTGTCTCTTTCCTAGCAGTGACTTATATCAACTACTTATGGAAATAAAACCAGGACAAACATAGAATAATATTCTGCCCACAAAATGTCTCCCTACAGATAAGGCACAGCTGACAATGGTGGTAAGTGAATGAACTGGAAACATCAAAGACACCAACCTTTCTGCAGTCCCTCAAATGTAACAGGGGATAGAGGGTGGAAGAGGTCACAGTAGCCCTTGGAGTCGTTTTAAGAAACATTTCAATCCCTATCGCGACCTCAAACCATGGTTTGACAGAGAAGTAAGATTTGAATGCAAAGTGAAAGAAGAATTTTTACACAGGCTCAGAGGACTGTAAGTTCCAATATTAATTGAAGGGAGATGCCCATGAAATATTTTAGACCAAAAAAAGAAACTGGGACAGTCATCACAAGGCTTCTTAGTCAGCTGTGCAAATTTCTATTATGACACCTCCATTGTCAGTACTCCTGTATTTTATGAAGTAAAGTTAGGGTAGGAAATTCCTCACCCTTTCTCAAACCCAAATGAGAACTGAACAAAATATTTCACAAGTGAAAACTTGGACTGCTTATACAGTCATATTTCCTGCTGAAAACAGAAGAGGAAGTTGACCTCTTAATTCTTTCAGTATTACTTTCCTACTTGAAGTTTTGTAGAAGACAATGCTGGTAAAACACCTCTAAAGTCAGTGTACTCACACATTAAAATCTTGACTCTCCCATCCTAAAGCTTTAAGTCAGGAGGAGAACGACAGTAGCTCAGATATCAACCTGCCAACAGATTCGTTTACTAAAGGCAATGATTCTGGTTTTAGAACAGAACAGAAAATTGCCTCTACATCCCTGGTATAAAAACTTTGCCCTATCCAATACGTTTTATCATAAATTATCTGGTAAGGATAAATCTTTTAGAAACCATGAATGGTGTTGCAGGACCAATTCACTAAATCTGCCATAACACACTTGAGAGATAATTGAGATGTCAAGCCTCATCAATATCAACCTATTTGAAGTAAGGACAAGAGGAAAGGGGAAGAATGATAATGAATAATACCATTATGTGAAGCTAGTTAACTTGTAGCTTAGAAACAGATACGTATCGGTTGCCAATCTGAATGCCCTTGAATGTCATGAATGTCTGGAAAGAAAGCAGTCTTAATTCCTTTAAAAGCTTCTTTCAATTGAAATGGATTATTTGTTGACAGAGTAGTAGTCTTTTTTTTTAACTTCCAAGCTGTCATCATTTGTTCCAATTCTAACAACACACAGGAGGTAAAATAATACGTTTGCACAGCATAGAGTAAAATCATTATTAAAAAAAAAAAATAAAAAATCTCTTCCTAACCAGACAGAGGTAGCAAAGTGTCAGATCCCTCAAGAGCTCCAAGCCTCAGAGGAGGTTTCCGCCAATTTCAGCACTATGAATTTGTTCTCTATGTCATCCTCAGTTACTGGTTGTGTAACTCCTCCTAATCAATATACATGCATATACATCCCACATTACTTTCTCATCAAAGGTCTTGCATTGCAGTTATCATCCACTCACTCTGAAAACTGACACTGAACACAATCCCATTTCCTGGGGCCCATTTCCATCCCCTCCTCCACTCCCTCCTTGTGATATCCCTCTCTCATTCTCTCCATTTGTATCTTGAACCATCTGCTCATCCCTTCTTTCTTGCTGGATAACTCCACAACCTCTTTAGCACAGATCCATAGTCTCACTGTTGCATCACTAAAACTTTTTCCTTTTCCTCTTCTGTTCAAAAACAGTAAGTACAGCGATGTTACCACTCTAGGCCTTGATGGAGGAGAGGGTGCAAAATAAACATCCATGAGTTTAATAATTCTCTGCATTGACAGCTGTAAAATCCTTTGTAAAATCTCGCATTTCACATTGCTCCATTTTATCCAAAATGCCATGGCCGAACTGATCTTAAATTAGTCTCATTAGCCATCTATATCCCACTAGATTTTCAGATTCCCCATCTTCAAGTCCACTGCCTTGAGCAGCTCCCTCTTCTCGCCTGGCACCTGGTGCCATCCTCTGCCAGTTCTGCTTGGTTTGCTTTGATCTCCTCCCACAAGCACTTCTGTGCCTTTGCCTACTCAGACACTCTCTGCCTGCAATCAGCTCTCGAAGCTGATTACTACTCCATTTCCCTCTTGCCCACCCTCTCTTTTCTACTCTGTCAAAAACTGTCATCTTTTCCACACACAAAACTAGAGAACCCTTCAGTTCCTGATAGAGAGGAAAAATATTACATTTAAATACCATCAAACATCCATTTCCAAGCCTGTGCTTTTCTTCTTTCTGAAACACCTGGCTTTCTATTATTCATTTTATTTCCCTGCTTTGTTCCTGTCACAATCCTTCACCTCCCAATACCCACATTACACATTTCCTTATGCCTAATCATTTCCTGTTCGTTCCCTTGGTTTATGCCTTTTCTATGTGTTTTTCAGTGAGCGTGGCAAGTTACTATCAGACCTCAGTCTGCCTGAGAACAGACTACCTCATTCTGGGTGATAAACAAATAACATAGCAATTAAAACTCGGGAAGACAAAATCAGAGAGATCACATTAACTTATTTTTTCCCTTCCCTCTTCCCCTCTTTCATTGGCTCCCGACATTTGGAAAAATTCACCCAACTCTAAAAAACAACAAAAATTTGTCCTAGTTTCCTAAGAAAGCAAGGTTTGTATGATCACAACCTGCCAATCAGCTCCATCCTAACCACTTTCATACCCGTAAGTCAGTATCAAACAAATAATAGTAAGACAGTAAGGACCCAGAGGTTATAAGCAGTGAAGCAAAGAGAAATCCAAATTAGCAATTAATTTTGGGATGCAGTAGTCAGCTAACCTGGCCGCCCAAGTAGTTTGGGCCTGGATTGGGAGGAACCAAAGCACCTCTGGCACATGCCCAGCCCATGGTAAAGCTGGAAGCACTGACGGGAGTATGGTGCAGGAAATAACTCTATAAAAGCCAGAGTCCCTCAATTTCCCTAATTACAGTGAAAGGATCAGGGGTTTAGTCTTGCATTATTTCACCTAACACCAAACTGCTTCCTATTTCGTCTTTTCCCGATCCTCTTCTGGGATCAGAAGATCATTAAGAATATAACTCTGATGCACTAATACCTATAGTATAGATGAAGCACTTTTCTTTTTGTTTCCACCAAGCAGAGAAGGAATAACATGGCCTCTACCTTTTCTGAATTATACTGGGATTTGCAGTCACCAGCTGGGTTTTCGATCCAACATCCTTGCTGTATTCACTGGACAGAGGAGGAAGGTTGCACCTGTGCACAGAAAGACAGGCAAGATTTTAAACGACATTCAGGATTGACAGGCTTCAACCTGTCTTTTATAACTTGCAAGTTTGCAGGCATTTTACTTATTTTTTATTTTAAAAAAAAAGCACAAGCTGTCTGAAAATGTAAAAGTGTTGTATAAATACAAGACCAAGCCAGAGATACTCTCTTCTGTACCACACCCATAAGCACAACAGGACATTTTTGTACCAGGCTGCGGAGAAATTCCAAAATAATTTTTTTTTGCAAAAACAAAGACACAGATTTGGAATTTCCAATAGGCTGAAAGGCTGTGGAAGAGGCCATTATTACCCTACAGAAAAGACTTGTTTTTCCCCCCAAACTCTTGTGAAGTTCTGTTTTGCACTTTGTTCTGTTGTTACCAGCACCAGGCTCCAGACTGTTACCACCCTGGGGTATTACAAGCATTATAGCCCTTGCAAACTATGGGTGAATGGCATTTTTAAAATTATACTGCTGGATGTCTTCAGTAGAGAGGATTTACCAAGAAAACAAAAAGAAAAAAATGTAAGGGGCTAATTAAATATGTTCATCTCAGTTCTGCTCAGTCTTGTTCTGGTGGGCAGGGTGATAATATAATAAAGAGAAAGTGACCGTGCAAATTTACTTGGGAATGTGGAGAGCTGAGACTCCAAGAGAAAACAAAGTAGAAAGAAACTTCCAAATAATGAACCGGCCTAAACACTCCACACTAAAGACCTAAGAAAAGAAGGAAGCTGCAGCAGATAAAGATGAAAATACATTCAAACATTTATCCACTGCTCCAAAAATTACAGTCAGGGGAAATCTACTCCTATTGAGTAACTGCAGTAACTGCAGCAAATGGAGTCAAAACATTATTAATCTCAAATTTCTCAAACTTTTAAAATCAAAGAGATAAATAACATTTTAATGCTTAAAAAGCAAAAATTAAACTAAGATCCCTGAGGACAAGTAGAATTTGGAAGTTTATCAGGAAAAGACTTTCATTTTTTTGTTTTGTTGAGGTTTTTTTAAATTTAAAAAAAAGTTTTGAACTATACCATAAAAACTGGAAGGCAGATTTGGTTAAGTTCAATCATCAAATCATAGAATCATAGAATGGTTAGAGTTGGAAGTGACCTTCAAGATCATTGAGTTCCAACCCCCCTGNCTCATTTTCGCTGACCTCTGCAATATTCAGAGAAGGGATCCAGGCGCTTGTGACAGCAGAGTGCAGCAGACAAGGCTGCACGAATTCCTGGCTCCACCTCCCTGTGTTATGTTTTTGCCCAATGTCAGTGCCCAGAGAGGGCACTAGTGTGCATGCAGTATACTCCCTGCAATGTCAGTTAATGCAAAACTTCCCACATTCCCTAAGAAAAACCAAAAAAAACACCACAACAAACTACCTTGCTGCTAATTTGCATATATTTGCATACAAATGTCAGCTCTCAAAAACATATTCTTACATTCACATCATTAGGAAATGCCAAGGAGAAAGACAGCAAAGGCTCTCCTATACGAAACATAGAATAATTTTACCATGTATTCACCAAGAAAGATAAAATTTCCAGGAATGTTTTCTTCTTTTCATGACTACATTTGTTTGTACGTGCACAATATATTGAGATCTCAGTAAGGAAAAAGCTTCTAGGTTGTTCTACCACAGTTTAATAATAGCTAGTTAACTTAAAAAGAAGCCAGAAAAGAGGAATCAAAACAAGAGGATTCAGAAAATGCAATCATCGAGAAGAAGGAAAAAAAGACAGACTAGAATGATAGAACAGTAAAAATTAAAAAAGGTTTACCTAAATTAAAATACAATAAAATAATAGACAAATAAATAAAGGCAGCAATAGGTTGCTTCCTGCACCTGCACTTGATCGTGTACCAGTTAATCAGTTTAATACTATTGGGAGAGGTTGTAGAAACTCTGCCAGCACCAGCCTCCAATGGAGGTCAAATATTGGTGAAGCAAGATATATAGGTGATTTGCCTCAGAGCAGAAAGATGGCATAAATGACCTCAGGAGATTACAGTAAAATGCTCTCTAATTTGAATAAACAGAAACTCGTAGGGTAAGCTTTTAAGAAGCCATTTTTGGTGACATTTATTTAAAAACACTATGAAGGACCAAGACCTCTCCTTAGTTTTTATCATCTTAAACATCTCAATAATGAAATTTCTTTCATGGCCAGTCCTAGATGCATTATTTAAACAAATCTAATTGCTTTCATGAGTAAGTCTCATTTCCAGCTTGTTCTGCATGAAATATTAAGGAATGGCTCAAATATCCAGAGGAAACTCAGTAAGAAATCATTGGTTGACAGAAACTTCTTGGCCTTTCAGATTATACACCAAGAAATGGATAATTCATCATAAGAAAGGTCTTTATAATTATCTTACTCTTGCTCCTGAGGAGAAAGAGTACTGAGGTTAGGAGCAGGCACATGAAGGTGCAGGAAAGCAGGAAGTACCAGGATGGCATTTCATGTTCTTGACGTGAGCCTAGCTGGAAGAATGGAATGTAGACAAATATGATTTAGACCCAGATTTAAGTTAGGGGGAAGAAAAAAAAAAAAAAAAAAACAAACTACCAATAAACAACAGGCACTACAGTCTATGTGTGCCTTTTTGACATCTGAGATCTTTCAACTCAATAGGTAGAAACTGCAGCAAGGGTGAAATGAGAGGGATCCGTCAACCTTCACTGGGCAGAAACAGCTCTTCTGGATTTGGCCCAGACAGAAGTCCTACAGCTGCAGAGAATCCAGGCAACTTGATTGATGCATGTCCATTTGGTAGATGCATTGTGACTACCTAGCTATTTTAGAACACTATATACGCTCACATATTAAACACTAGGGACTAATATGAATTTAATATGTAATTGCAAGCATTCATTGTTATTTCTTTGTGGCCAACATCAGGACAATAATTCCATAAGGCAGCTGAAAGCCATGTTTCTCTGTGCCACTGTATTTAACCTCCCCTGCTCCACCTGGGCTGATATGGCTAGGTGGCACAGCATAGCATGATTAGAAGTTAACAACTTGGTCTCCCCAAATCAGGACAGCCACTAGACATCAAGCTGTGTTGTGCGATCGACACGCTGGAGGGAAGGGATGCCATCCAGAGGGACCTGGACAGGCTTGAGAGGTGGGTTAATGCAAACCTCACGAAGTTCAACCAAGCCAAGTGCAGGGTTCTGCACCTGGGACGTGGTAGTCCCAAGGACAAATACAGGTTGGGCGGAGAATTGGCTGGAGAGCAGCCCTGAGGAGAAGGACTTGGGAGTGCTCATGGATGAGAAGCTTGACACATGTCAGCAATGCATGCTGGCAGCCTAGAAAGCCAACCGTATCCTGAGCTGCACCAAAAGAAGCATGGGCAGCAGGTCAAGGAAGGTAATTCTCTCCCTCTGCTCTGTGCTCATGAGACCCCACCTGCAGTACTGTGTCCAGCTCTGATGTCCTCAACATAGAAAGGTCAGAGACCTGTTGGAACGGATCCATCAGAAGGTTGGACCACCTCTCCTTTGAAGACAGGCTAAGAGAGCCGGGAATGTTTAGCCTGGAGAAGAGAAGGCTCCAAGGAGACCTTATAGACCTTCCAGTACCTGAAGGATGGCTACAGGAGAGATGGAGAGCAGGACTTTTATCAAGGAGTGTAGCAAAAGTGTGAGGGTAATGTTTTTAAACCATAAGAGGGGATATTCAGATTAGATACTAGGAAGAAATTCACTACTGTGATGGTGGTAAGGCACTGGAACAGGTTGCCCAGAGAAGTTATGGATGTCCCATCCCTGAAAGTGTTGAAGGCCAGGCTGCATGGGACTTTGAGCAACCTGCTCTAGTGGGAGGTGTCCCTGCCCATGGCAAGGGGGTTGGAACTTGATAATCTTCAAGGTCCCTTCCAACTCTAACCATTCTATGATTCTATGGAACAATGACAAGTTGCTTATAGTTTTGGAATAAATTCACCAGCAAACAGCTCGGAGAACTCCCCACAATTCCCTGCTATTTTATGGAGAAAACCCCTCTCTCTGGGAGACATACAAACTACAGCAGAGCCACAGAAAGTGGTTGGGGAAAGGGACAATTATTGTGACACGTAGAAACATTTCGTCAAAATCTAATGTCAAGAAAATACGTCTTAGCGTTTAGTACCCAACACTTTTCTCTTAAAATAAACATTAACAGGAAGGGAGAGGGCAAAACAAATGTTTTTCTTAGAAATAAGGATTACAAACTTGGAAACCAGCCAGATATCAGAAGAAGAGCTTATTATAATCACACTATCTAAACATGTGGACCATATGCCATTCACCTTTTTCATTGCAGATGCAGTATGCTATGCCTTAGGGGCTGAAAATTGCCGCTCCTTTAATCTCTACATTGGTACGACTGTGTTTGTAAGGTGATGCTCAGCAACGAGATGAGTTTAAATTCATTAATTAACCTCAGTGTTTACAATATATTAAAGATGGCTGTGGTCATATGACAGAGCTTACAGAAATACACTTAAGTAAAATCAAAACCCATGTGAATGGAAGAAAAGAACAAGGACAAAGCTCGGCATGACATTTCACACGTCAGAAATATCTAAAGATATTACACAAATTTCTTTTATTTGAAAAATGAAACATTATGCAAGTCACTATTGTGCTCTCTCTCAGCTCTTAGATTATAGAAATCAGATTTAGAAAAGATCAACTAAATCCTACCTCTCACCTGCTATAAAAATATTTCATCCCAGTGGTATATTAGCTTCTAAACCAAAAGAGCTGAAATATTTTCCATAAATATGGCTGCACATCACTAATACAATACAGCCTGCAGGCAGCTACTGGGATTTTTGCAGGATTTTCCCTATTGCTTATTTCCAATTCAAACGAAGTTCTGTACAGATAATGGTTGCTTTACCCTCCCTAGAGAGAATAAGATTTTTCTGATCAACCTACAACAACCGCTGTTTTTTTTCAAAAAAGTTTCTATTGTTTTTGTTACTGATTGCTCCTACAGCATTTCAAATTCTCATTGCATCTAGATAATGTTACCACGGGACATATCCTGCAGTTTCTTATATTTAGCCTGTGGAACACCTAAGGAGTTTTGCAGTAATGGCAATCAGTACACTGCCTCTTTCCCCCTGTGCCTTACATCTCTTCTGTGAATGCTCTAAGTATACGTTGCCTTTTGCCTTTAGTTTGTTGTATTTCTTTGCTTTAATATTACAGGCATTTTTGGTCTTTGAGATGCAAACCAGAAATTACAGTAATAGTGTTTGGTTTGCAGCAAATTTGTATGGCTTTATAATAAGCCATCAGCATCTAAAAGGGAGACTTGTTAAAGTGACTGCTCATTACGCATCCAACTCAGAACCCAAAGAAACTTAATTTCTCATCTCTTTGGGAGCATTCCTCCAGTTTCTCCCCCACAATGTTTCTCCTGTTCATGTTTAACAGGGAGGAACTAATTTCTGTCTTTCTTCCTTAAAGAATGCAGACCTAGAAAGTGCCAAATTCAATCACAAAAGCAGTAACTGGCTCAACATCCCTTCTGACAGGTTCTTCTAACTTTAGGAAGGCTGGAGAGAAACAAAATGTGAGGACTCCCAAAAAGCCTGCATTTAGGAGAGATTTGGCCTTTCCTCAGGCAGTCAGCTAGAAATCAGCCTTGAGGGAAGGAAAAGACAGTTTGTTCCAACTTACTTCTTAAGCCTTGCCCACTAAGTTAATACCTACTCATCTGGAGTTCAGTTAGTTGCATATGACAGCATTTAGAGTTGCAGAGAACAGAGCACAGAGCACGTTGCAGGATGAGACCCTGCCTAAGATTGCACAATTAAAGAGAAAAGCAGCTCTTCAGTCCCCACTCTGTAACGCTGTGCAATCTGTCACAACCTTAACCCCTCCACCAGCAGATCCCTCTACACAGACCCGTAGAGAAGCCAGTCAAAAGCTCTCTTTTTGCCTCTTCTCATATTTTTACCCAAATCACTTGTGCAAAGTATCCTGCAAAGTGGTGAGGGGAAACAAGGCAAATTATAATTGATTAATCACAAGTGACTAACTTTGAAAAGTCCAAGACTTAGCAGAGGGGAGGGGAGACAATGTGTCATTGAGGTTTCTGTCTTACCTCATGACAAAATCTGCTTGATCTATTTGTTTGCCGCAGCCGCTCTTTTTCAGGATCCCACCGTTTCCCACCACGGAGCATTTCTTCAGTGGCAGCTGGAAGGGAGTAGCCTAGCAACACAAAACAAGGACCGGTTTTACAGAGGAGAACACATGCATCTTTGTAGCAGCCGCTCCTGAAGAATCCAGGGAGCTGGCAGGGCTTAAAGNCTGGTGAAGAAAGAAGGAAGGAACAGGGAATGAGGCGATGGCAGAAGGGTACTAGGAATCTGGAGTCATCCTGGCTTCCTCCGTGGTTGTGTCATTGGGTCGAGCCATTCCAAAGCCTTACGCAAAGAGCTTGACGGCAGCTCCTTAAACACTCAGCTGCCCAGACACAGCATAAATTAAAATGATAAAGAGACCACTTTAACAAATGAACTCTTACAGTCACTTAGCTGGGCATAAAAGTGCAAGGTCAAATTGTCATGCTACCCTATGCATCAAACACAGTAATAAATTACATCTGTATAGTCTTCTTCATTCCAGAGGATCTCAAACTCATGGGTGGGGCACCTTCCTGTCAGGTCCAAGTCATTCACTTTTAGTGAGGTCATGACAGTCATTTAAACATCACACAGTTCATCAGTGCAGCCCAGAATATTAAAAAAATAAATAATAATTTAAAAAAGGTAGTGAAAAGACATGTGATTTTAAAGTAGTGTGATTTAGTTACAGAATGGAATTTGTCTACAATACAGAAGTTAATATTCCCCTCATGCAAAAAATTGTGCAGGGATTTATTATTTATCACACCTGCCAAAACCTNGTAGACTTGGGACAGTTCTCATCCCCATTCCCCAAACCCGGACGCAACAAACAAAGATAACAACATCTCTGCAAAACCAAAGCTGGCTGAAGTCCTAATGGACATGGATGCCCCATCCCTGGAAGTGTTGAAGGCCAGGCTGGATGGGGCTTTGAGCAACCTGCTCTAGTGGGAGGTGTCCCTGCCCATGGNTAAAGAGACCACTTTAACAAATGAACTCTTACAGTCACTTAGCTGGGCATAAAAGTGCAAGGTCAAATTGTCATGCTACCCTATGCATCAAACACAGTAATAAATTACATCTGTATAGTCTTCTTCATTCCAGAGGATCTCAAACTCATGGGTGGGGCACCTTCCTGTCAGGTCCAAGTCATTCACTTTTAGTGAGGTCATGACAGTCATTTAAACATCACACAGTTCATCAGTGCAGCCCAGAATATTAAAAAAATAAATAATAATTTTTAAAAAGGTAGTGAAAAGACATGTGATTTTAAAGTAGTGTGATTTAGTTACAGAATGGAATTTGTCTACAATACAGAAGTTAATATTCCCCTCATGCAAAAAATTGTGCAGGGATTTATTATTTATCACACCTGCCAAAACCTGACTTTGCAGTACAGAGACTTACTACATAGGCCTCTGGGAATGCAAATGTCACGGTGACGGGATGCAGCATCACAAAACAATTCTCCTTTCCAGGAGGATAATGTAGAACTTACAGGTACAGA
Organism: Thinocorus orbignyianus; assembly: GCA_013400375.1. Taxonomy (NCBI): domain Eukaryota; kingdom Metazoa; phylum Chordata; class Aves; order Ciconiiformes; family Thinocoridae; genus Thinocorus; species Thinocorus orbignyianus. The sequence goes on from VXBW01005306.1 coordinate 1,342,462, forward strand.
GCAATATCTGACATTGTATCATGTATTCACCAGGCATTATGACAGTGTACTTGGTCCAGAAAACAGACCCAGTGTAGAAGTACAAACTCTCTATTTATTAGGATTTATTTCTAATGTCTTGCTTCTATTATTCCTTACATTTGCTTTATCTTCTCAAAAAAACGAGATTCCATTCAGCTGGCATAAAGCCATAACCTGCTTAAAAACATTAAAGCGAAAGCAGAAAAATAAATTCTAGTTTTCGGAGGTCTGGCCATCCTTAGAACCCGGTGGCAGCATAGCAGAGTAATATCGAATATGCAGCTGCATTCTTGTCCTGCATCTGCCTTCTCAAGAACATTTTTTAATTTGCACACTTATTGAACCAGGAGCATATCTTTAAATTCAGAGGACATCTTATCTCTGAGGTGACCCTGACCAAATGAGAGCTCACATGCTCAGTAAGGGGGGGTGAGAGGGTGTGTGGAGGGGTGGGAAGAGGAGGAAATGTAGAAGAGAGATGTTTTATAAATAACAGTACCTTTCTCATTCAAGATATATCAAAGCTCCTTCCAAGAGAGCTACTTACACAAAGGCAAGGCTGTGACAAAGCACAGACAAAGGCAGCAGCCGTTAACTCCTAGTGACATTCAGGAGTTACTAAATACTTCGAAATTCTGTGAGTTGCAAACAGCTTTTGATATTGCTTGGAATGAATTGCTGTCCTTCAAGGGAGGTTTATATCCTGTTATGCTCAAAGATGATAACATTAGTTGTCATTTGCATACATACTTCTTTTACCAAAAGCATGTGAAGCTTTGAAACTCTTGTCTGTCAGAGAGTCCGAGAAACAAAAGACTGAGGTCAAGGCTGCCAAGGTGATTTGAGGGAGCCAAGGGAAAGTAAGAGGGCCAGATAAAATCACCATGGTGGTTGATCCTCTGCCTAACCTGTGAAGAAATCCACTCACTCTACGGACATTGGAGGAAAATGATGCTCAACATAGTTCTGCCTGAAAAGCCATCATGCCCACAAGAGCCCACAGAAGTTTTTGCCTCCCTGACCAAAGTACTGAAAATTCAAGACACGGCACAGAGTCTACATCCCACCATTTAACTCTAAAATGTTCTACAGAGGCAGCTTTCAAAGACCACGCTTAAAAACTTTCTACAGATGTTATGTAAAAGACCTAGTTCCAGTACTGTTACAGTACAGGGGTTTGTAAAGGCCTAAGGATTAAGTGACCCTGCTGTTTGGTGGGATTACAGCTGCTTTTAGCGTAATGAAAAGCCACTGCTTAGGACGACCTGGGAAAAACTCGCATTTGTTACCTTGCACATGACTTTTCTCCAAACACATAAATCACAGCTCTGTATTATTGCTCAAACTGCAGGGGCATTACAGGAACTCTGCCTTGAACCTGTTTTGTAAAGAAACTGCCTGGTCACACAGTCATATACAAATCCTACAAGTCTTCAACTCAAGTGTTGCCCATAGAAGACTACAAAATATTTGCCTTCCTTTGACTCTCTGCAAAAGGCATTTCTCTTTTCCACTCTTTCAAAGGAAGAAGGTCCTGGGCTGCAAAATCGTTGGGGAATCGCCATCCTGCAATCTAGTTAGCAGCAGCATAACCTCCCTGCTGCAGGGGACAGTAGTGTGGATGGTATGCCTCCCTCCCCTCCACAGCCACAGGATGCACATGGGAGAGAGAGCACAGGTAAAAGCACTCAGAAGGCTCTTCAAAGCTAAAACTCTGTGGGCTCCATTCTGTGACTTCCAAAAAGTATTCAGCTCATTCATTCCTTTGGGCTGAGGTGCAGACAGCTTACGTAAAATTGCAACATAATTAAACCAAAGGAAGCTCGGGCCCTAACACCCAGGAGAAGGACTCAGTCTGTTCGTAGCTTTCCACATCACAACTAGGCTTTCAAAATGTTCCCCTGCATCTTCTGACTGTTCCTACTGCTGGCTTACCAGGGTTTACACTGTGGAGTTAAGACTGAATGTAATATTTGATTCATTATCAGAAGCTGGAGTTATTTTTTTCCCTCTAAGGGGAAAAAAAAAAATCATTTAAGATAGATTCCAATAATTATTCCTCATGTCAATTGATCCAGCCTTCCAGTATCTGAAGGGAGCCTACAGGAGAGCTGGAGAGGAACTCTTGGTCAGGAAGTGTACTGGCAGGACAAGGGGTAACAGCTTTAAATTGGAAGAGGGGAGATTTAGATTAGATACTAGGAAGAAGTTCTTTCCTGTGAGGGTGGTGAGGCACTGGAACAGGTTGCCCAGAGAAGCTGTGGACGTCCCATCCCTGGAAGTGTTGAAGGCCAGGCTGGATGGGGCTTTGAGCAACCTGCTCTAGTGGGAGGTGTCCCTGCCCATGGCAGGGGGGTTGGAACCTGATGATCTTTAAGGTCCCTTCCAACTCTAACCATTCTATGATTCTATGATCTTTCACTATCTTCATGGTGTGGGTGATCTGCCAGATTTTTTGAACATTACGTTTGAGATGACGGGTTAGAAGAATGCTACAACTTGCTCCAGCAATAAACTTGTTTTACCTTTTTTGTAAAATACACTTGGGCATTACTTGTAATTTCAGTAAGAGGCAATTTTCAATCAAGGGCGTTATATTTTTAAGGCGATGGCACTATTTGGAGGTAACAATACACATAAACTCAAGTTTGCTTCTAGGTTTCTGTTACTGGCAGAAAGTTTCACAAGACTTATAAAAACTTTCTCATGCTTTCCTTCTTCATCTCCCACAGTGTAGCATTTGGATAGGCAAATTGTCAGTTCATGGTTAACAGCATATAAGCTTTCACATTGTGGGGACCCAACTGTCATTTATGCTAAACGTTCACAAAAAACTCAGTTGTTTTTCTCCTTAGAATTGTAAGCTGGCCTGAAAAATGCTGGCTTCGGGCTGAAAAGTTGTACCAAAAGCATTTCCATTAATATTCGCTTCCTGAATTTCTGTTATTTTCATTGTCAACACATTTGTTATTATTTTTTCATTCACAGTTGGAGTCTTGTAGGTGGACTAGAAAAAAATAGCACAGCATCAGTTCACCTACTGTAACAGAGATAATGTAAAAATAAATGACCGACTCACCTCCATTTTAAAGCAATTGTTACTATAGGATTTGCAAATATTGTGAACTAAAAACACCTTGCATATTAGAAATAAGTGGAATGAATTCCCTTTAAAAATATGCTTCAAGTAATTTTAGAAAGGATTTTGTAAGGTGGTTTTTTAAAGGCATCTCCAAACAAAACCAAAGATGGAAAGGCCCCATTGTCTCATTTTTCCTGGTTTAATACAATGAAACTCCACTGATAATCAATGAAGATGTTCTGTTTCATATTCGCGTAAATGAAAGAAGAACCTGCACATGCCCCTGCGAATTCAACGAGAAATAAGCACACAAAGCAATAGATTAAAGACTCCTGATTGAATATGGGACTAATTTAACAAAGCATCTATCCAGCAATTCACGGATTAGTTCCATCATTCATCTAAGTAGAAATAAATCATTGTCATCAGTTAAAAGAACATTACACAGTAATAACAAAATATAATTTATTTTAGATAATGCTACTCTAATTCACTTGGATTTCATTGTTAGGTTGTTAATGCATTAATTTTTGCCCACTCCCTGCCAAAGACTTTAATCAGCAACCAAGTTCTCACTGGGAAAACAGGAAAAATTACAGTATTCAGCCTCTGATTTAACGCTGAAGATGTCAAAAGCATTGAAAACACTGGGAACATGAATTAGAATAAAATGTTTTTTAAAATAAGCATTTTGAATTTGCAATAGATGCTGTGATTTTACTGTCCCTTTTGAGAAGGCAGCATCCTGGCGAGAAGGGCGTTGTTCTACTGATTTTCCTGTGGAGACAGCAAAACCCCGAGCATTAATGAGAAGCCAAATTCAGCTTTTCTTGCATCTTTGCATAAGGAAGCAGCTGACACTTTAAAGGGTAACTCTCTGCGTGTCACCGCAGGTAACATGGAGTTGTTTTTTTCACACTGTCAGACATGACAGGGTGGCAAATGCTCCTTCTTCATTGTTTACAAATCATCTTCGGTCTGATGGGCCTTTTGTTCTTCCTATAGAGCTGTCAAGATATGACAGCTTGACAGCAACAGGCTCCAAAAAACATCCAAGCCAGGGATGGCATATTTTCTATAGGGAGATGTGTAAGGTAGTTGTGGTTACCTGTTTTTCTCTCACTCCTCCAGTCCTTGCCCTGACCCGAGTATGGGAACCCAGAGCAAAAAGAAATGATTGACAGCAAGATAATGATCATCACAGTCATCAGGATCACAGCTCTCTTCTAAACGAGAGAGAACTTTTCAGCCTACCTCCTACATACCACCACCGCAGGGAGACAACTAAAGTTCTTCTCTGTCCTTGTAATTGTTATTTTCTTGGAGGGGAAAAAAACCTTGTTTTCAACAACAACAAAAAAAAAGCTTTGGTTTTGGAGCTTTTTAGAGAAAACTGAACATTTTGAAAAATAAAAGATGGATTTTAATTTTTTTTCCAAGAAGATTTCCTTTAAAATTGGGTGCACTGTTACCTAAAAGGCCTTGCCTGTAGTAATTCACAGCTTTGGACATTTTCTATCACACACCTATTCTCAGCCTGACCTTTCTGATCATAGTCATTGATTGAAATAACTGCACAAAGTTTGAAATGCATTTAAAATGTTAGTACTAATTAACAGAAGAGAAATACGGATTAGAATGAAAATGTCCGTGAGTGCAGGAAAGGGAGAACATCTTTTCAGCATCCTAAGACTTGAGTGAAGGTACTGGGCTAGAAGATGAGGGCATTTTAACATCTTAAGGAACCACAATTGTACTTTACTGGCAGATTTACTGAATGCCATACAATTCCAGAATTGTTCTGTGTTCAGGCAAAGCCGTATTACAAAAGCACTTTAGTGAAACTGCTGCTGAAAGGTACATTTTGCACGTGCAAAATCTGTCAGAGTCACAATGTCTGAGACTCACTAAATTTGCTCTAGATACAACTCGAACAAAATTCTCTATATTCCACTAATATGTGAAATAATGTGGGAAACGTTAAGCAAGAAACGAGCCAAAAGCCTACTGCTGTGGTAATGCTGACACAAAGCAGAGTGATGGGTATAAGCACACATGCAGTCATTTTGTGAAACAGATCTGAAAGAAGCCCCTGCCAGATTGATCCCAGATATGTATCATAAGGGTTTTGCGTATGGTGATTATGAATATCAATAAATAAGCTGATCACAGTATTTCAAATTCTGGTCTCAGAAACTACCAAACCCCAATATCTGACTACAAAGCAACTATTGCATAAGAAATAGTGACATTGGCTAGCTATGAAATTGCTCTTCTAGCTACTTTCTCCAATTTCTTTTTTATTTAATAGTTTCCTTGCTCCACAGAGGCACTGCCAACTAGCAAATTTGGAAACACAAAGCTCACTGTTTGATCAAAAGAGAAGTGGTCCAAGTAGGGCAAGCTTCTCTGAGACATACTTGCATGGTACTACAGTCAAGACTGAAGTGGAATTAAAAATTCAAGCTCATGTAAACTTTGTTCCCTGCACACATACGTACTTCAGGTGGTATTGTTTTTCCATGAGATTTATATCTCATGGGATATTTCCATGGGGACACAGGACTGCAAAACACCACTTTGGAGACTGAACACATGGCTCTGCTGCAGCAGGAAATCCTCTTATATCCAAAAGGATATGTGGGAGATTAACTGCAAAGCAAACAGGCACAAAAGAGAGAAAGCTTTGCAACGTACCTGCATATTCACAAAAAACATGGAGTACCAGTAACTAGCTGGCAGTCACTTTTAGTTCAAGCTGTACTTTAAGTAGGAACTTCAAAACGGTATGCTCCCTAATAGCTTTCCACCCAGCATGAAGTCGCTGCAAGTGAGTACTTGCTGTGAATTAAAAGAACATTTCAAATTGCTTCTGTGGCATTTAATTCAATGGAATCAGCCTTCATGCAGCTGGGATAGCACAGTGTGGGGATTATGAAAAAAAAAAAAAAAATCCCATTTGGAGATTGTAACATTTTATTTTAGAAAACAGACTATCGATGTTTTATCATAAACAGTATTTCAAACAATGAACGCTCTGGGAATGTGAAGGGAATTCTCCTTTACAAGACAAAGAAACATTAATGTGTGGGAAACTCCTGGGTTTTGGAAGATTTCTGGATCCACACTTTATGACTTGCAATGCACTAGGACCCCAGGCTTTGGATTAAAAATGATAAAAAGGAAATTACTAGGGATGGGGGATGGTGTCTCTTACTCTGGAAAATGTTATAGCTTCTAACATTACAACAACTGGGAGGCCTCCAGAAGGGCTTGAGCTTCCTTCCAAATAGCTGCATTTAGATGTACCACGGAGCAACCCATTCCCACATAACTGTACAAAATGGAAAAATCATGTACAAATTCCTCGAGAAACAGCTCAAACAGAATTTGTAAATAACTGCCTTTGTTGGTTTCCCTAACCACCTTCTCATATGCTTGACTAGCTCACTTTATTTTTAATTTTCTAATCTTACATGATAAGAAGCATAAACTTTGATTCACAGGTCAAATCACTGAATTATGCCAACAGCCATAGGAAATAGTCATCAAATCCTTCCTTTTACTCAACTACTGGACATCACCAAATGCCACAATGAGCTTAGAGGAAAACATTACCCATTGATTGGGATCCTCAGTCCTGCTCGGCTTTGCCAGTGGCTCCAGAGAGGTAGGTTCACAACACCCTCCCCACTTAGATCTCAACTGACTCAGACTTTTATGCTCACCCTTGTCCACCAGGCAGCAATTCACCTCCTGGTTCATTGACAGTCAGCAGCAGAAAGATATTCAGGCGCACCAGGTATGCCAGTGGTTATTTAATATTGCACCACACTGAATGCTTACCAGCAAGCCCTTATCTTTTTTGGCTTAGAGACCTAGATGCTGCTTTTGAACAGTTTGCCCATGCTCCACTTTTTGGCTGTTCTTTTCTTAATCTGCTCCAAGTCTGAGCAGAAGAGAAAACGCTAAGTATATCAAACTGTATATGCCAGGCTTGCATCGATACAATGCCCCAAGCTTCAGTCAAATAAAACACATCGAAACATTTTTGAATTTTGACTAGGTATTTCATGGAAACAAGGGTAAACACAAATCGAGGAGGGAGGAAAGCTACATTTGTCACGTCATGCATGTCTATTAACATTTTATGATCGTTTAAGGAGTCATTCTGTAGGCCTGGGAAAATGCAGTATAGACTTTTATATTAATCTCCTGTGTTGCAGCATACAATTTCCTAGCTGAGGATGTTACTGTATACAAACACACATTTTAACTTTCATGCACAAGTAAATAACTATTATATTCCAATTAGAGACATGTAGACAGAAAACAAATAATGTTATTGCCCAGTGACAATGTTCTCCAGTTCTGGCTGTGCTTTCTTCCTCAGCAATTATAGGACGGAAGAATAACAACAAGCTGCAACCAAAACAGGACAGGAAAAAATTGCAGGGCATCTGCTTATGTATGCCTGGTGTAAGAATATATAGAAAATTAACTTTCATATTGAATAAGTCTCTTGTGAGAGTACATGACAACACACAGTCAGCAAAGACAGGAAAATATTTAGAAATTTTGCAAGACCAAATATTGCTCAGTGAAGGATAATGCTCACTTATTTTCCCAACTTCACAAAGTATTTCTCAACACAGTGTCATATATGTGCAAGGTTACCGTCAGGACCAATCCACAATCAAACACACAGTTCCTAAGAATTTTAAGATCAGTCCTAACCCTGCAGAGCTGATGCAGAATAAGTGTTTCTACAATGGCATGAGCAGACTACAAATAATTGTGAAATGCACCAAGAGCCTGCATTGAACATGGGAGGACGTAGGAAAGACAACATGCAGGAAGACTCTGAAAGTGTCAGCAGACCCATATGCACATATGTAGTTAATTTACTAAAAAGCTCATCCAGCTACAGATACAAGAAGTTCTGCAAAATCTTAGCAGTAGCACATAGTCTAGAAAATAAATAAGGTTAGTGTCAGCTCATAAAAATATAAAAGGCTTCCAGTTCCGCTTGTATGAAAGACAGTAACACTTAAACAAAGCAATGGCTCTCTGAATGCTTGAGGGCGCTCTGATCCCACTGATATAAATAAGGAACTGCAGCAAAGGAAAATAATCAACTTATAAAGTGACCGAAATATGGATTTCGTTATCATGTGAGAGATACTGAAGTTTAAAGCTTTGGCTTTTATTTTTTTAGGCTGTCTTAAAAGCAAGACACTACCATTTTGCTAAAATATTAAACAATGAGCTTCTTCAAGGAAAAGATCCACCAACCAAAAAATGTTTCTTGCATTTGCATTGTGTTTAAATAGTTTAGAGGAATCAGTGACGTCTATTGAGAATCACTAGTTAAAAAGACATCAAAGACAACTAGCAGGCATTGATCTCCCTAGGACATTCGCAATTAGAGTGCAAGTGAACTTTAAACAGTGAGATTGGTTTCTGACAGTATGGAAGCACTGTTGACTCTCTTTAATACTCACGTGTATTTTTTTCTTCTCTATTAATGAGAAAAATTAAGCCTCTTAAGGAAGCTTCACTAATAGGTAAGAAGAAAGCATCTAACTGTTTTAAGATAAATTTTAGACTTTGAAAATTCCACATTTTACAATACAGATGCAGATTCATTTCCCAATCTTTCTTTTGGCAAAGCGGAAACAATTCCTTCTGATTTCAATTAGTTAAATGTAGATGAATAGCAAAGGGAACCACCACAGAGAAAGGTTGCCTAGGAAACATTTTAGGGGCTCTGGTGTTTCAAGGTGTTTAGAATAGTTTTTAAGTAGTGACTAGACTGAAAAGCCTTATGATATTGGGTGACCCAGAAACATTGCCAAGAAAAATCCATCATGTAGTATCATCTTATAGATACAGTGATTTCATTTAAACACACCACAGAATCAGGTGAAACAATGGCATGAATCTAGAGAAGTGAGCAATCACCTTTTTTCCCCTCCCATAGTACACAGTCAAACCAAATACAGAAAATACCCTAAGAAAAGAAACAGTTTGAGGAATCAATAGCTATATCTAGCTCCAAAGAGCCATTTTATACGGGCCGGGTCAGGAGCCCTGCATCAACCTGTATCTTACATCTCTAGCCTGCCCTTCTTCCACCAACCTAGATGGCATGTGAGTTGGCTCATGTAACTAACAACTCAAGAAAAGCCGAGTCACGGCAGTTGAAAAGTAAATAATAGTACACAAAGAAAATAACACAAAGACTTTTAAGGACTGCAAGTAAAGCAAGGGTATGGGTTTGCATTTAGAGTTTCTGTAGAAAAGTAGAGCCAAGGACAAAAGACCTTGCTGAAAAGTCAAAAAGGTGGTTAGCAGCATATAAGGAGTGACTACCAAACTGTTTAAAAAGGAATGTTTATCCAACACTGCAAGGAAGTAATTAGAGAAAAGTGCAGTGTCATGTAATGTCACACCTAAAGGTTACAAAAACAGAAGTTCAGAAGTCCAAGGAGGCAGAGGAGAAAAGCTTTTACAATTACAAAATCAAGACGTTTCCATAAGCTATTTGTTTTTTTTTTCCGGTATTGAAAACAATACTCTCTAAAATGAATAGTATTTCACAGAGGCATGAAAATAATTCACAAACTTGTTTGAATATCATAAACTGATTTCAATAAACAACAGTCATTTCTATATCACAGAATCATGGAATTGTCAGAGTTGGAAGGGAACTCTAGAGATCATTTAGTCCAACTCTCCTGCTAAAGCAGGATTGCCCAGAACACATCACTCAGGACTGCATCCAGGCAGGGCTTGAAGGTCTCCAGAGAAGGGGACTCCAAAACCCGCCCTCAGGCAGCTTCTTCCAGTGCTCTGGCACCCTCACCTTAAAGAAGTTTTTTCTCATATTCAAATGGAACTTCTAGTGTTCCAGCTTGTGCCTGCTGACTCTCGTCCTGTTACTGGGAACCACTGAAAAGAGTGCAGCTCCATTCTCCTTCAACCCACCTACAGATTCTTACAAGTATGAATAAGGTCT
>VXBW01005306.1:1352882-1408554 GCA_013400375.1 Thinocorus orbignyianus
TGCCCTGGTTGAACCTCATTAGGTTCTTCTCTGCCCAGCTCATACTGGATGGTAGCATAGCCCTCTGGAGTATCACCCAGCCCCCCTAGTTTGGTATCATCAGCAAACTTGCTGATTTCATTATATAATATTATATAATAATATTAATTAATAATATTATATAATATTTCGTTATATAAGGGCACAGGTTCCCCAGAAAGCAAGCAGAAAGTGTCACTTGTTGAAAGCCTAGACAAAAGCTCATCTGGGGCTAACTCCTCTACTGGGAGCAAAGCAAGCAAGGGAGGCTTGATTTCAGGGACCTGACCCAAGCTACAACTGAAGTCTCAGTAGCACAATGACCACATCAGAATGTGAAAATCAGAAGCCAAGTTCAATTGCACATACTGAGGCAACTGTAAACCTATTGAGTGGCAAATACAGAACAAAATTAAGTTTGCCTTTTTTCACTGAGTTGGTGTTCCCCCTCCCTGGCTTTAGCATCATATAATTCTGGTAACCTAGCCCAACTCCCTGCTCCAGGCAGGGTCACCCCTGACAACCGGTCAATATATGCTGTCCCTTAGGTGCTTCAGCCTCTCTGTATCACTCTTTGGCCGCAACTTGTCGGACTGTTTCACCCACTGTCAGGGCAGACCCGGCCCCGTCGCCGCCGCCGGGGGGTCAGGACCCTGGTCAGCTCCGGTCGCCGCCACCGTTCTCCGGTTTCCCCCGCAGACCCATATTAACTAATGAACGTCAAGATGACTCGCTCAGTAGGAAGCTATTAACATAACAAGAATACACTGGATTGATTATTCCCCGAGAGCTTAGCACTACAAACCAGCAAGCTTCTCAAGGTCTGGAGACCTTTCCCTCCTCGTAGTTTTTGGGGTCTACTTCAGCCCCTTTCAAATGCTAGGCTGCGGAGGGAAGTTTCCTAAAAGTAAGCACATGAGCCTTGCAACTTGGAAGACAGCAGCGGTAAAGGAGCAAAAGACTTGGAGTTTATCAGTGGAGAAATCTGGGTCTCCAATAGGGATGACAGTTTATCAATTAACCTCATGCTGAACCCACTCTCATTATTTGCTGCCATATAACGCTGACAGTCAAACATGACTGACGACCATAACTTCCACACAACATTTTTAAACACGTATCCTGGCCAGACTTGTGTCTCTGGCTAAAAAACCCACCTGATTCTGCCTCTTATACACATTGTACCGCTTTAGTTTTCATCCTTTTACAAAGACAGAAGTCATACAAGAACTGCCATGACCTTCCATCTCTTGAAAACTGACTTGTCTGATTTTGATACTCCCCAAACTTAATCTTCTAACTTCTCCTTAGCTTTCATTATTCACATGAGAAACTTCATGGAAAAAGACTGCATAGGCTGGTTGTTGGCTTTTGATAAGACCTGTAACTGTCCTCTAGTTTCATCTTCCCACAGTATCTCTAAGTTTATTTTTAGAGCTCTCTCAGACAGTCAATTAAAGAGAGATATTCAAGTGGTGTTGCCCTCCACTCATGTCTGGATAGCCTTTAAAGGGCAGACAGAAAAAAAGAAGATTGTAAAATGACATTGTGAATGTTGTACATTGTATTCCTTCTCAAGTGTATCCAGCTAAAAAGTGTCACAACTTTAAAAAAAAAAAAAAAAAAAAAAAAAAAGCTTTTTCCCCTAGGGATATAATGTCTCAAAACATGACCTGTGACTAGCAAATCGAGTTAGGGTCTTTTCTCTTTTTGTATTTCTTTACAATCATTAGTAAAGATTCTGCACAAATGGACCACTTAGATCTTCCATTCTTGTGCTGGTCTCCTGACAATGTCAGTTATGAAGTTATGATACCTGGACAGAATGGGCTATTATACCATTCCACTGTAACAATCAAGTTAACAACAATACTGTGGGATTTTCCAGTAAATAAGGGTGCAATATCTTCAGAATATGCAGAGAACAAGTCGATTAAACAGATCGACAACCTCTCTCTCTTCTACCTCTAATTACATTTTCACGCCTCTCAACATGTATCTGTACTCTTTTTGCTGGGAACAAATGTGATTCTGCTTGCCTTGGACGGCCAGAACCTACATCATCTCATGACTTAGCAAGGCATGGCATGTTTTAGTCATTTATATTCTTTGTTTCTACCACCAGCACAGACAAGTTCGCCTAGTGTACATAAAACATCCATTATCCGTCTGGTACATCTCCAAGGTATGCAGTTAAAAGCTACGGTTGCTTTAATTGTACAAATCATCCTTTACACACCCACTTGCAGAAGGAAGCTATTTGCCAAAACATAGCAGGACAATGAAGGGCAGCACCTGGGCATAGGGGCCATGGCATACGTGGTGGCACTAGCACCCTGCAACCAAATACAGAAGAATAGTTGTAATGGTCACAATGTAGCTCATGGGCCAGAGATAGAAGCCACGTTTCTGACCCCGCTCATCCTGTCACATTCAGAAGAGCACTTTCTGAGAAGTGGCTTTACCAAAGACAAATTGCACTTGTTTTGAGGGCAGGAGGCTAAGAGGAAGGAAAAGAGGAGCTAAAGAGAGGGATCCTTGTGCTATCCCCTGTCAAAAACATTGCTGATATCACCAAACTTTACCTCTGTTATCACCTATGCTTGGTCCCCGGACTAACAACACTTGTTTGGTATGAAGTAAGATCAGTTGGGCTGTCATCTTTATTAAAGGCTACTGTAGAGATAACCTAGATGCCTGTGGCAGGTTTACTAAATCAGAGACCTCTTGTGGGCGTGAAGGTAAAAACCTAGGAAAGGTAATGGTCATTCCTTGAGCTGGAGTGAAAGACCTGCAGGCTGTTATGACAGAAAAGGCAATCTGGAAATAAAGATAACTGTCCAGCACAAGATTGAAAGTCCCTCGGCCCTTTGGGAGTCTAGCAGAGCAACAGCACTACATCAAACTGCCTGAAAAGTCTGATAATAGGGATCAGTTTTACTGTACAGAAATTCATACATATAGTATCTTCTTTTCTTTCCTTTCAAAACCACATTGATTCATTTCAGAGTTCAATCCCAAAGCAAAAGCTTACCAGAACTACTGAGTTTCATTGCTTTTTTGCATTAAAATCTTGGAACCCTGTGAAATTCATCATCAGGATTCAGCTGAAACGTTCACGGATATTAATGAACTAGTGGCCTGCATTTTTTTGTTCACAACAAAGTCTAGTTGCAAATTCCCCATTTAAGCAGAGAAAATTTTCAGCAAGGTTTCATTAAGCCTGAAGATGATACTTGTAGATACAACTGACTGGCAGATACCGCTCTCCAAATATTGCAGTGAAGTGAAGAGGAGGTTGTTTTACACCACCATGCTAAAGATAAATTAGCAGTGCTTCTGCATTAGAATTGAAAATCAGCAAGTCTTTCACATTGAGTTTGTCAAAGCTATGGGTCACAGGCTACAGTATTTTGTTTAAATCACTTCTCCCACTCCTACTTAAAATTCAAACATCCAAATTCACTACATCAAAGAAATGCCGCAACTCCATTGAACTTGCAGTAATTGATATGTAACGGGACTCTACACAGAGCTATGAGCTCACTGCGTGCACAGAGATCTCATCCCACAACAGAACAAAAATAAAACCCATGTGCTTCAGAGTAGGAGCTGCACTCCAACAGGTCATCCAGGGGTTGAGAGGAAACACTTCTTGAGATGTCTCAAGCCTGAGATATTAGGAATAAGACTCATCCCCAGAGTCATAATCACAGAATGGTTAGAGTTGGAAGAGACCTCAAAGATCATCAAGTTACAACCCCTCTGTCATGGGTAGGAACATGTCCCACTAGAGCAGGTTGCTCAAAGCCCCATCCAGCCTGGCCTTCAACACTTCCAGGGATGGGGCAGCCACAACTTCTCTGGGTAATCTGTTCCAGTGTCTCACCACCCTCACAGGAAAGAATTTCTTCTTACTATGTAATCTAAGTCTCCCCTCTTCCAATTTAAAACCACCACCCCTTGTCCTATCACTACACTCCCTGACAGAGACCCTCTCCAGCTCTCCTGTAGCTCCCTTCAGATACTGAAAGGCTACTGGAAGGTCTCCCTGGAGCCTTCCCTTCTCCAGGCTGAACAGCCCCAGCTCTCTCAGCCTGTATTCATGGGAGAGGTGCTCCATCCCTCTAATCATCTTTATGGCCCTCCGTTGGACTTGTTCCAACAGTTGTATGTCCCTTTTATGTTGAGGACTCCAGAGCTGGACACAGGTTAAGTGTGGCTGACCTCACCAGCATACACATGCTTGGGATCAGACCTGCAAGCAGCCTTTCCATGGTACTCCAAGCACAGGCAATGGGGAATCCAAACTCCAGAGAAGCTATAAACTGCAATATAGCCTCTACTGCAACTGATTTATTTTCTGTTCTTTCCCTGAAATTAGAATTCCTATTCTCCATTCAAATGGAACGATCACAAGTGATTCCCGACAAGTCTCAAAAGAGTGGGAAGAATATCAATGCACGGTGTAAATTGCTCCTAACACAATGCCAATGTAAAAAATCATTCTTACTGAGCTCATCGTTTTTGCAGACAGCTTTTTTCTCCCTTGACTAAGTAGCTAGACATCTGTTGAACTCAAAACATAAAGATATGGCAATCACAAGACAAATTTTGAAGTACAAACCCATGCTTTTAAAATTTACTCCTTCTGACAGAAATTTGGAGTACACTGCCAGTAAACGGTAGTTAGGCATATGGTAGTGAAATGAAAAAGACTCTGAAAGCCTAATTTTAGAGGAAACGCTTTTTGAAAGAACTTCTGAGAATTCTGGTGTAAAGGCTACTCAGCGAAGCCACACATATACCTGTCACATTTTTGCAAGTTAAGCTGTACTTTAAAGAAGGTAAATACAACAGCATATGGGACGTTGACCTGTTTGCCAGAAGATAGAAGAAACTTCTTAAATTTACAGGTAAAAGTGCTGTTAAGCAACTGATTTGGATCGCTGTCAAATTAGGAATGCTGCATATCTTAGATTTTCTGTATTTATCCAAGTTTTAAGGAGATTTCAAAAATGAGCCATACCTGGCCTATTGATGAGATATTTAACAAAATAATTTTATACAGTTTGCAAGAAAATTACCTGTAGAGCATTAAAACAGTATCAAATTAACTTTAAAATGCCACAGACCAATATCAACACATTAACTGAGAATGGAATCAGGGTCATTTTGTGATCACAAACGATAAAAAAAAAAACAAACAACTCCAAAACACACAGAGACAAATGGAGAGAGTAAAAGAAAGAAATTGATAATGTGCCTGTATTCTGAAATAATGGGTTGGAGAGAGAGCTAACAAGAGGGAATACTGCATATTCAGACATGCAAGAAAAACATCATTACAAAAATAGTGCAATGCCATAATGGAGAACTTCCCACTGCAGAAAAATTCAGAAAATAAGTATCAGCAACAAGATTCTAATTATGGTCTAATTATGGAGGATTAAAGAGAAGATAATTCATCTGAAGTTAGGTAAATCCCAACTAATCAAAACTCCCAAGTGTATGCGTAGTCCTTCTGCAAAATCATCATTTCGCCTTATGTTGCCTGTGATTAGGAAGCACCCTGTCTGTTATGACTTTACGTTTCCTGATGAAATTTAGCAACCAGCCAGTTAAATTTCAGAAGTTAGTGCACCAAGCACAGGAGAGGAGTTTAAAGTCCACCAATCTGACAGGAATAAAAGACCTTTTCAAGCCAGCGATACTTCTGAAGTTCTCTTTCACCACTGAGTTATACTGGACAAGACTGCAAGCTCATTGGCTTAGATCAAGCAAATACAGAATGTTCCAAAACCTCATATGAGCATTAAAAACCTCTAAAAACTGTGCACTGTTGCCTCAGATATTGCAAACCAAACTTATAGCCTATATCATTTATATTCATTAAACTAGAGTTCTACGCTAGTCTCCTGCCTCTTGATAGGACAAGGGGTAACGGTTTTAAACGGGAAGAGGGAAGACTTAGATTAGAGATTAGGAAGAAATTCTTTCCTGTGAGGGTGGTGAGGCACTGGAACAGGTTGCCCCGAGAAGTTGTGGATGCCCCATCCCTGGAAGTGTTGAAGGCCAGGCTGGATGGGCCTTTGAGCAATCTGCTCTAGTGGGAGGTATCCCTGCCCATGGCAGGGGATTGGAACTCGATGATCTTTGTGGTCCCTTCCAACTTTAACCATTCTATGCTTCGAATCACCTAATCATCTCAGGTAACTGCTTATTTCCCTATCCATAAAACACAGAACAGAAACAGTAAAATCTGTACTGTGGGGTCTGCAGAGAAACGATGCCCTATAACAGCTAAGCTTACCTAGCTTTAATAAAATATCTGTGTTCTTATACCTTCAAAGCCACAACAAGGCTGTCGGATTAACAGGACAATATTATTACACGCTATTATTATGGGGGGGAAGGGGGAAGACATGTACACAACAAAGGAACAGGCAACAGCAAAGCAACTGCAACCCGACTGACACCAATCATTAGAAAATCATTTTACAGTTGGAAAAAATGACCATGAAAACCTGTAATTCATTTCTAGAGAACTTTGAATTTCACTCCAGGTGTGCAAATTACCCCAGTATTGGACCAATGGAGTAGCACTTACATGGAAGGGGGTTGTCTCATCTTTATGCAGGACTCAAATCCCCGCAGCAGGATAAAGCAGAGAAGCCAGAAGAGTTACTCTGCTGTGAAACAGGTGCAAAAATGAGACTCACACTCTCCATCTTTGTCATTGCAATGACTCTCTGCCTCTAAGGTCTACGATAAGCGGCATGAATTCCACACGATATGACAGCAGCCCAGAAAGCATTAATGGGGGAATCAATCGACCCCCTAACTGTGATTAAAACACCAACTAGAAAGAGATGATGGTAAAGACTGAAGAATAGCAGCAGCAGGTGGGGAGCGCTGGAGACTGCCTATGAGAGATGCCAGAGCCATACGATGAAAGCAGAGTAAAGAACTGAAGCAGCAGACCAGGAGCTGCCAGCAATATCTCAATACAGGATGTTCGGGCTGAAACTCAGAAGGACAGGCTGAGTTACTCAGACATTACAAAGTCATGATCTAGGCTCCCTCTGAACAGAGTCAAACCTAAGGCTTGGTTTCTCCTGTCCGGGGTAACTTTCTTTGTGCCATATAGCAGGCAAGACAACAAAGGTCTTCTCTATCAGAAAAGGGACACTGATCCAAAGGGACTCTGTAGATAGCAGATGTCTTTTACATGAGACAACACAAATTACACTGGAACGAGTGAGTTTTGAAAAATACTGATTTACTCTCTCTTACCTGTAATAGGATTAACCACAAATACATCTGTAGTATACTGTATGTAGTAGTTGATCTAACTTCTCTATTACCAAAAGTTCTGCTCCTATCAGAAGAAAGTATATTTACTGTGGTCAGACACCAGCCTGAATTTTAGCTTAGGCATGGATGGATCCTGTCCCAACTGCCAAGCCAGAGTTCTACTCTCACAGACTTAAAGAGAAAGTGCCCATTCAGAGGATATACAATTTCTGAAATAAAGATCTCCTTTAGGTCTCTTAGTAAATCAGGTTTGATTTTGATCTGCCTTGTACATTGTCACCTCCATGGAGAAGCAAGAGAAACAGTCACGTAAAATTTTAGCACTTGAAAAATATGTTATAAAAAACCCTATTAAGCTGGCAACAGTAGTTAGGAGCAAGGCAACCTGCAATATAACTTGCTTTTCTGTAGATCATTCTGTACAATGTGATCCGAAGAAACGTTAGGAACGAAAGCTTGCTTTCATCAGTGGGAAGATAAACCTTGCATATATAAAGGTTCATAGAATCATAGAATGGTTAGAGTTGGAAGGGACCTTAAAAATCATACCAAGTTCCCACCCCCCTGCCATGGGCAGGGACACCTTCCACCAGACCAGGTTGCTCAAAGCCCCATCCAGCCTGGCCTTAAACCCCTCCAGGGATGGGGCATCCACAACTTCCCTGGGCAACCTGGTCCAGTGCCTCACCACCCTCGCTGTAGAGAATTTCTTCCTAATATCTAAACTAAAACTCCCCTCTTCCAATTTAAAACCGTTACCCTTTGTTCTGCCCCTGCACTCCCTCACAAAGAGTCCCTCTCCAGCTCTTCTGTAGGCTCCCTTCAGATACTGGAAGGCTATTAGAAGGTGTCCCCAAAGCCTTCTCTTCTCCAGGCTGAACAGCCCCAGCTCTCTCAGTCTGTCAAGGATGGGACTCTGTTGAGTAACAAGGTGTCCTTTTTACAAGCTCACATTCTGTAAATACATGCAAGTTAAATGACTTGATAGAGCTACACTCGTAGATAGCGTGTTATACTAAATGCCCTTCACTCCAGTTCCCCTCAGAACTTTGCCGGAACCATCAAACCCGAGTCAGTAACAGCTACTACACTGAGGTCCCCTCCCGGTCAAACGGGTCTTTCATGTAATCTTACCCTAAAAAAATATTTCCCTCACCTGAAGCTGGCAGAGAGAACAAAGTGCAAAGCTATATGAAGTACAGACCCAGCAGCACTCAGAAGTAGGAGAAAAAGAGGAAGGATAGTAGGGATATAGCTATTAATAAGCATTGTATCAACCTAGTCAGTGTGAAAATCAAGTTTACATGGCTAATGAGTAATATTGGATGGAGGTAACCAGCGTATCAAACTTTGGAGTGCTTGGAAAAGTGGAAAGCAGGGCTAAAAGCTTATAAAAAAAGTATAAAAAAAGAGGTCATATCTTGCATACCTAATCATCATGAACGAGGAATCTTACAGCTATGCTCTGTGCAGGATCTAAATGCTAGCAACGAAGCTAGCAAGAAGAATCTAATTTACATGGGAGCAGAATCACCCCAAATACTTTCTAACTTTGCCTCCACATTTTTCATCTCTGATGAAAGACAACACTTTGAAATGACAAAAAGCAATTTTCTGATCTTCACTGGAAAAATTATTTATTTTGCAGGCTTCATGCAACAGTAGGTCTCAGAGAAGTATTCAACTTTACAAGTGCCCAGTGCTACCAGATATTAAACTTTAAAGAAAAAACACCATTGCTAATTATGACTACATAGTTTTCTCTACAACTTCTTAATCTCTTAGACGGTCTATTCTTGAGTAACCAGATATTTGATTTGAAAATCCCTGCATACAGGACACTGTCCAGGCATCCTCATGACAATTTAGGCTAAATTCATACCTGAAGAGGATAGTATCTGACCCTCTCTCAAGAAAAAGCTGCAGAAAATAACATTGCCACTACTCCATGAGGAAACCAGGACACCCATGATTTCACTTCTTTCATTGGGTTGCATGTCAAAGATCTCTGTAGCACTTAAAAACAAAATGAAAAACAAAAGTCAACAAAACTACAGATGACTTCACTTCACTTTGGTGATGTTAACCATCGTGGCATGCCGTTGCATGCACCATCCCCACACACAGACTCGGACAAGCATACAAAAGAGGCTGCCTTTGCCCTGAAAAATAAGTCAGAGTAAGATCTGCTCATTGAGAGAGACAAATAAATAGAAAAGCACGTCCAGATTCTGCAAGACTTACACATAGCCTGCTTGCAAGGACTCAAAGCATCAAGTCAGGGATGATTCCCTGCTTATTGGCATAAAAACCAGAAAGGACTCCGTCAGTTGGGATGGGGGCAGCGAAGGGCAGTGACAAAAGATCCATTTTATCTCATCTGAGTGGCAGCTTCAAATTTGCCTTGCCTTTTCTCTCAGTCTCTCTTAAAGGGTTCAACAAGGATTTTTCAGTCAGACTAGATAAAGAAGATAAATAACTTCTTCACCTCATTCACCACATGAAAACAAAGGCTAATAAAGGCTGAAAAATTGGGAAGAAAAGAGTGTCATGCTTTGTTACCTCGGAAGAAGCCACAAAACCAAACTTACAGGTCCCTAGCTGAACTGTAGTCAACAAGAGAGTACTGTTGGCTAAATCCTGGCCATGCTGAAGTCAGCTGGAACACTGCTATTGACTTTGGTGTAACCAGGCTTCAGTTGACCTATTTTGCAACATTACTCAGAACCCCATCATGGTTCTTTTGGTGCTTAACAATGCAGCACCCACATATCTCTGCTTAGCAACCACCTTGAAAAGACAAATGCAACCACCATGCCCACCACAGCCACAGCTATACTGGGTTGAGGGATTGCCAGCCCTTGGAGGACAGACCCTAAACTGGGGAATTAGAACTGCAAAAAGTCCACCAAGACTAGAGCTAGGAAAGCAATGATGGCAAACTTAAATGAGGTACTACCATTTCTCAAAGTCTTTTCTTAGTTCTATAGGGTAGAGGAGAGCTCCTGTCTCCTATATTCATATACTGCCCAGAATATCACAGGGGCTCTCTTGGTCTCTTCCAATTTTTCATCTGTGAAGCAAAACGAACAGTGGTTCAGCATCTATATCTGTTTATTGTACAGGGAAAAGGTGTTCTGCAGTATTTCTTCCCTACATACAGCCCATGCAAAAACCCGCATTTTAATTGTCCCCAGAGATTTCTAGGCATAGATTTAGCTGTGCAGTAACACCATACATTGAATTTGAATGACTGTAAAGTGCTTGAGGGAAATGTTACAAAGAGCATCATACTCATACCAAGGATTATTTATCTTTGTCTTTCTCATTTCTTCTTCTGGCATAATAGTGGATGATAGAATAGATCTGTGTAGCCTTTGCATTTATTGTCTCCTTTCACTTAAACTGTCTCCTATTTAGCCTGCCCCCATCACCTAAATTTGCAGCATTGTTTCTGAATAACAAGCTACATTGTGTATATGCCAAGCCCTGCTGCAAGGAAAGGAAAGGGAGACAAGCCAGTGGGTTTTAGACTAAGGAAAAGGCTGGAGATGGTCTGGATGGAGGAATGCCTATTAATGAATTAGTTTAAGAATAGGTTAGCCAGCCTAAAAACCAGAATACGCTACAGATTCTCATTCTACATTCTTGTCATGTTCACAACCTAGTTAAAAATCATCAACAGAGAGAAAGTGCCACTTGGTATTATGTCATGCCCTGCAGGTAGGTTTAATTCAACTTGGCTCTATACACTGAGAAATAAAGACATACAATAGTAGCTCCATGCAATCTTCACTGTGCTCCCTGAAGAGGGGGCTCACTGCTGGCAACTGTTTGCCTCCCGTTACAGAAAGTACAATAAGTTTACTGGGGCAGATAGATGGGCAAGAGTAGCTAATGCAGACTGTCAGAGCTGTGACTGCAGCACACAAAGATATTACCCTGGAAAGGAGAGAAGATACCCAAGGTCCATTCCTTGTTCTGTCCTCCATACACATTATCAAAGAGAAAAGACGAGGACGTGTTGGAACACTGGGTTTGCCTCATCAACAGCAACATCAAATGATCTGGCTACAGGAATAACCAGTAACACTAAAACACAAGATCGCTCAAGCAGAAAGGTGCCTTTAAGCTCCACCATTTGGAGGACATAGCATTGATGTTTTGTACCACCTCCAAAGGGAAAGTTCTGAGGGCACCACATAGTTAACTGTCATGTATCTTCCTTACAGACTACCAGAAAAACAAAAACATTCAGATGTTTAGAAAATATGACTTAATTAAAGAGTTGCGGTGGCTTAGCCTAGAGAAAAAGACTGTGGGGAGACTTGATAGCAGTCATATGTGGAAAAGATAAGAAAAAAAAAATGCTCTTGTATTATAGCCAAGGGGGAATTTTAAAAGTCAGACATCAGGAAATACATGCTACACATAAGGACACCAAAGCACTGGAATGGACTGTCTAGTAGGCTGTGGAATTTCCGTTACTGGAAGCTTTAAAAAAATTACTAGATAAATATCTGTTGGGTACAGCCTATGTAGGGCTGCCTGCCATGGGCCAAAGGCAAGAGGGCAGTGACCACTGAGTATCCTCTGCAGACAATGGCTTTGCACAGGTTTCAATATGATACCATCAGAATTAACTGACAATGTCCCTGACCTTTGGTGTAGCACCGCATAGTGAATCCCTGTGTGAAGATGCAAGGCTTTTTCCCCTAAAAGCTTCACTTTGTAAAAGTAAAATCATAAACGGTGCTGTATTGCACCCTCAATTACGTGCCATGATCAAATGTGTTTCTTTGTGCAGTCTTCTGAGTGCAAAAGGAGCTGTGTGAAAATAAGCTCGGTCTTGCTGATTTTGGTTTGGTATCAAAAACCAAAGTCTTTGCTCCCTTATAACCGGTGCTTCTTGCAGAAGTACAGCAAGTAGAGTAGTGAGCGAACAAGCATACTCCCAATCACTGTACGTGGCTGCTAGGCATGCCCTGGCATTACATTAGCAGCTAGCTATGACCCATAGTTAAGTAGATATAACAAAATCAGTGAGATGATACAGTAAAGGTGAGTGCGAAGGGATCTCTGAGGGAGCCTCCTGCCAGTGCATACCACCGATGGTTGCAGTAATGTTAGTGTCACCTCTATCACCTTCACCGCCCTGACTTCTTTCCTTCGGTCGCGGGAGAAAAGCCTCATTACCATAGGTTGCAGAGGCCTTGGTCACATCCCATAGTGTGAAGACCCAAGTAAGAAGATGTTATACACATGAGAAATTGGTCTATTGGCATTACATAGTACATTTATCCCTATCTGACTGAATGGCTGACTTGACAGCCCCAACACACTTACTTTTCAGCGTAATAAACCCGTGCTTAAATTGTTCTATGAATACGGACCTTGTCTTAAAATAAAACCCTTAGCCCATACTTTTCAAACACGGGATGTGAGGAATTATGCACTTTATCTGTTCACACTTAGCCATACAGTTTTTGTGCTAGGAAGACTAGTTAGAGTAGTAGTAAGTGGACAAGGGTGCTACACTATCATTAAGACAATTGACTTCCAAGAACTTTTTCATGTCATTTTTGTTCAGATCGCAAACTTTACCCTTTCACACTAAGGATAATTTACTCATAAAAAAACCCTCTCTGACCTCTTCCTAATATAAGCACATTCTTGGAGCAAAAGGTAAACGCCAGCTTCCACCCCTATCACATATAATTTTTGTTCTTCACCTCTCAAGCAACTCCCATGCTAGAGAATGAAGGTACTCAAATGTACCTACATGACTTGGGGTTTCTAGAAAACATTACAGGTCTCACTGAGCTAGTATTTGGGATGTAACTCAGGTAATTTTCTCTTGATGAAACAATCATCTGGAACCCAGTGCCTTTCATCTGAACCTTCTGAAATTGGAGACCATTAGGGGACTGTTAGCCCAGTACATTCTACATGGAGAAAGACATAGTCCTTGGAGACCAAGTGTCCACGAGACAATATTCAGGTAGCTCTGCTGCAGTCACCATGCAGGCATGCAGGAACCTCAAACCTCCACCCCAACCCCACTCACAGGATTTTATAACTGAGTTTCAGCTTATAGATCAAGGGCTCACCTAGGAAAGCATGCAGAATCATACTGGCAATAATATACCTCATGTGAAAATATCCTGCAAATAGCTGCAGCAGTCTTCCTGGGACTGAAATAAAGCCAGTGACCCTAAACCATGGTCTTGGTCTTAAGGTACTCATCCTTCAAATCACCTGCAAAGCCAGGTATGCTTATATGCAAGTTGCTCTTCTCTGCAACATACCTAGACTAGCACTGTGAACTGTCACCAGCCCCAAATGCCCAGATCAAGCCTGAATTCTTGATCTCAGCAGCAGCAAGTTGAACAGCACTTGACCTGCAGGTCCAGCACCACAGGATTCATTTGGTGCATCCTTCTGTGATTAGAAAGAAGTCTTCACCATGTGAAGAAAACCATTATTGTGTTATTTTCCCAATGTCCACAATGTCATTTGGAAGCTCATGCCTGACTCATAGGAGCCATTCAGATGATAAAAGTTGTTCCAGAAGAGAACCACAGCCCTTCCCCTCCATGCCACATTGGGTTTCAAGGACTCTAAATCAAACGTGCTGGGCTACGTAAGTCAATTCCTGACCTGTAATGCAGTAGATTTCTCATTAAATGTAAAGCTGGGTTTACACTCCCCTCTAAGCAAGAAGACATAAAGGATCTTTTGAGAGTCACTATATAATCCTCCTACAAGATTTGTAGCTGTGCTACCTCTTCTTAATAGCTCCTGCAGCGGTATAACCTTCCCTGACTTTCTTCAAGCCTCCCGACTCTGCTAAGTCATGCTTACACGAGTATTTAGGAATACCTTAGAGAAGAATGGGGCTGCATCTTTGCCACAAGTATAACACTTTCTGAATGTAATCTGATAACCTGCCACACTCCAGTAAAATTTACATGAGTCATATCTAGAAACCAAACAACTGTATGAAAAATAGATGTATGTAATATTTCATCAATTTCTATTCACTCTTCTGCCAGGTGGTAAGCGCCAGGCATGAAATGCTACTAAACCTAAGCCTCAAGTAAGCCAGAACTGGTATTAAGCCTATTTTAGAAGTATCTCTTCAAAGAAGCTAACTACTGAATACAGCAAGTTAATATAGTGCAATCTGATCACTGAATAATTCAAATACATAGTCACATATGCAGTAAAAAGTCTACGAATTGAAAAAGATGACTCTTAAAAATAAAATTCATCAACAATAGGTGGTCAAGTTATAAAGGATAAAGCTTAGTCAAGATTCAGACATTGACTTCCAAAGAAGTAAAGGTCTCATTGCACCTGTAGGTGGAAGTCTTGGTATATAAACGAGTAAACTGCCAGAAAAAAACGTGGGTGGAGAAAGAACCTCCTTTTAGCATCTTATCAGTTATATAAAGCTACAATAAAACAAACAAATCAAACTGTGTTGCCTTTGGGCAGATTAGAACCAACTCTTATTTCTATTTTTATACCCTCAGCCGTGCAGCTCATATGCCCTGTAGTTACTCCTAGCCAGCAGAATTTCACTCATCCTATGGCTTAGCATCTGTGACCACTTCCTTTAATTATTCTTCTGCTTGTAACATTTCTTGCTTACAAAGCAGCAACTTTATGTC
The DNA here is from genome assembly GCA_013400375.1 of Thinocorus orbignyianus. Taxonomy (NCBI): domain Eukaryota; kingdom Metazoa; phylum Chordata; class Aves; order Ciconiiformes; family Thinocoridae; genus Thinocorus; species Thinocorus orbignyianus. Next base: position 1,367,894 of record VXBW01005306.1, read on the forward strand.
CCTGTAAAGCAGATGAATAATGACTAAAAAAGCCCATGAAATTCCCTGGGCAGCAGTACAGCCTCCCTGGCTCTTTGTCCACACCACCTACTTCCTCTTTGGGTTCAGATGAGTCTTTTTGCTCCATGCCTTACAACCCCATAATATAACTTCTCTGCAACTCTGACTTCCAGATACCATCAAAAATGCTACTTGAGGTAGAAAATTTCCACAATGCAGCTAGTAAGTAGAAACGCGCAGCGCTGTGATATCCTCCCTGCCTCTGCTAGCAGCCTCCCTTCCAGTGTCCCCTCCCTTGCCTGGTAGAGCACACCACTGCCCCATTGCTCAGCCTAGCCCATGTTTCCAGTCCTGACGTGGCCTCTTCATGCTCAATGGTTGCTCCATGCATGGGGTTGCGTTTTGCTAGTCAGTAACTGAGAAATTAATAAATGTGCTCTTTGAAGCGCTTGCAACACTCTCATGGCTGAGTTACGCTCTTGAAAACACCCCATGCCCCTTCTGTCTTGGGTAGCTCCACAGCAATCCCACAGGGTTTTATGCAGTTTTTAAGTACTGCACAGTATCCATAACAATGCAGAAGGTGCACCACATTTGCTCATCCACACCTTCTTAGCCCCAAAATACCAAACTGATATATGGAGAGTCCTCAACAGAGAAAGGACAGGAACCTGAAGGAATGGGTCCAGCAGAGGGACATAAAGACGATCAGAGGGATGGAGCACTTCTCCTATGAAGACAGCCTGAGAGAGCTGGGGTTGTTCAGCCTGGAGAAGAGAAGGCTCCAGGGAGACCTTCTAGCAGCCTTCTAGTATCTGAAGGCGGGCTACAGGAGAGCTGGAGAGAGACTTTTTGTCTGGAAGTGTAGGGATAGGACAAGGAGGAACGGTTTTAAATTTGAAAAGGGGAGATTTAGATTAGATACTAGAAAGAAATTCTTTGCTGTGAGGGTGGTGAGGCACTGGAACAGGTTGCCCAGGGAAGTTGTGGATGTCCCATCCCTGGAAGTGTTGAAGGCCAGGCTGGATGGGGCTTTGAGCAACCTGCTCTAGTGGGAGGTGTCCCTGCCCATGGCAGGGGGGTTGGAACTTGATGATCTTTAAGCTCCCTTCCAACTCCAGCCATTCTATGATTCTATGAGGGTCTGTCTGGCAAAGGTACCAGGGTTTGTGCTTGGATCAGCTCTTACATTAGCTAGGAAAGAGAGTGATTGATGCTCAGTGGCTTTAGATTTGAAATAGAAATGTTGAGTGAGGACAGCCATTCATCTTCCTTTGCCTACGGGCCAAACTGACACTTCACAGCCAGATCTAGTCCTTCCCTTCCTCTCCGTTACATTTGGAAAGGTCAGTGTCTATTTATGTATTTGCACTGACTGAGATAAAGCCAATTTGGCATGTGCATTATTGCAGATAAACTCCAGAAAAATCAGGCTCACCAAAGGCAGCCTGGCTAAGCAGCTTGGCTGAAGATGCTTCAGCAAGCCCAGAGAGACCAAAGCACACATATGATGATCAACAGGGATAGAAAAATCACTCTTTGGTCTACTTTAACTCACCTCAGTAAGAGTATGTTTCACGCTGCATCTCCGTCTTTTTAGCATAAATTTGATTTTCAACATCAGGCCTGTTTATATCTTGTCTGTATGAAGTAGTTTCAGATGGACTATGGTTTTTGCTTAACCGACCAGATAGAACAGATGATGACCTACTCCCGCTTTGCTAACAAGCTGCACAAAATGGTCCAATTCTTAGTCAGTATGCCATCAAAGCAAGGGTAGAGGTTTCACTTGACTAAATATTAACCCATATTTTTCATTTCAAACTAGCCAAAGGCTAAGGGTTATCCAGGACTGAAGGGAACACTCAGGCTCCAAAAGAACACAATTTGTCAGGTCCCTACAGATAGTGTTTCATATCCCGGTTTATGAAAGGCACTATATGATACAATTGCTACAATTATTCAGAAGATCTCCTTTTAATTGCATTCCTAACATGCAGATGTCACTTCACAAGATATAACCACCTCTTCGCCTTTTAGTATACAATGCTTTCCGTGTTTGCAATAACTAATGTTTATTACTTTTTTATTTTTAATAAATATATGTAGCCCCAATCGAGAACATATTTTGCATTACAGAATACTTGCAGAGAGAAAATAAAAAAAAAAAAGTAGGGGAAAAAAAAAAAAAAAGGTCTGCAGGCACTTCCTGCCTCTAACTAAGACATCAAAAAAAAAAAAATAATCAGGACACACACAACAACAAGTATTTCAATGTATTTCTCCAAGAAGCCATTAATTACAGAGCTTTACTGAGAACAGAGTACTTCAGTAAGTTAAACTGGAAGCAAAAATGAACTGAGCTCTTCCAAAGTCAACACCAAAGGCAATAATTTCATGCCTCCTGGCAACACTGCACTCCATCAAATCCTAACCCGCTTTGCTTCGGGTGGTTTCCCATTTTAAACACAATTTTTGGATCACCTGGGTCTAAAATCAGTTCAAACAACATACAGTGCTTGCCCTAAGCAAGTTAACATTGTCCTCTTAACGGGGTTCATGTTTCTTAAACGGTTGTGGTTTCACATTCCACCCCATGCCTGCGCAGCAGCCACGCTCCCACCTAACCCTTCCCAATACTTGCTGCTCCTAGATCTCACCTTTTACTTGAATCAAACTGCCATTTTCTTCCTCAGGACAAGTATGTTTTTCCTGTAATCCTCATCATGCAAAAAGGGGAAAAACCCACAGACTGTACACAAACCTCTCTTTCTAAATCTGAATTATTTCCCTGAAAAAAATTACAGATTATTCTATTAGCTGCAGGCTGTAACGGTAATAGCAGGCAACTTGCTTTGACACAACACAAGTACCAGGATCAGAGAAGGACCTGATAAAATCTCTGGGCAAATGAGGAATATTGTGAGCAACCAAGAAAACTTAAGCAAGCTTCCCGAATCTAACGGGTACCATAAATAAATAAATAAATAATAATAAAAAAAAAAGTCACATCGCGCAGTCATAAAATCCTTCACTGTTACTTAACACAGCATTCACCCTGGATAACCCAGAAAATGTCAGAGAATGTCATCATCTTACACTTAAAAGTAGAGAGATTAATATAAAAGGCAGGGAAAAAGTTAAGGACAAGAATTTTAACTCTTTATTAATAATTTGAAAAGAAATCTTGTCTTTCTTCTGATCACAAGATACTCAGAAACAGTTGCCAGCTTTCCCAAATTTACTTGCAACTTGAAGCTATTTCCTTTGGATTTCTCAAACACCATTTGTGATGACTACTCAGGAGAAGCTCACTGCAAGTAGCCATTCTTCTAGTTGACAACACTTTGCAGGTGAAACTTTAGAAAGGATTTGAGCAGCTGGGGAACCATATTTTAGCAATTTGAAGTAATATACTAGTACCAAATGTGTCTAATTGCTTCAGGGAAGATACAATAAACCCAGAAATTTTTTTTAAAAGTTATATTATCTTGTCAAATTAAAAAGTTGAAGCTTAACACTTGAAATTTCTTTCTTCTCTACCCTCTAAAATAAAACTTTGCATGGCAGAGTGAAAATTTCCATTTAATTTAACTATTCTGTTGACCTTTTCGGGAAGGGTAAAGCAGACCTCAGAAATTCACCTCAGCTCTTCCAGCTACCAGCTTTTGCCAACAAGTAACAAAACCCAACTGTTTGCATAAACAACTAAATACTGGGTTGAAGGGTTTGGTTTTTTTTCCTCTAATGGTAAAGACAGTCTGAAATTTGCTTTTGAAACTCTGAGGAAGAAAGAGACAGGAAAGAGTGAAAAATTATTTCAGAAAATATTTGAAACTGGGTCATGTCTTATTCCCTAACTCAACAGCAGATGAGTATTCACATTTCTCTCACATGGCTTTGAGTTATATCCCAGCTACTCCTGCAACTGCATCACATTTACTCATAGCATCTAAAAATTACCTCAGGAATATATGGAAGAAACTAAGCTTCCATATTAGTCAGACAGGAAAGGATGGAAAATGCTAGTCACGCCCCAATGCAAAGCAACAGGATCAGATTTGCATGGCTAAACTTCCAGGCTGAAGAGCAAGAAGGAGAGAGAAGCCTTCTGTCAGGAACAAGACTCCTGGATACTCACCAACACAAGTTCCATTTTCTGTATAATAATTGAACCACAATGGAGAGAAAATGCATTTACAAGTCACCCATGGCCTTTAGTGGCCAACCTGAGACATGGCAGACTGGTTATTCAGAGGTTGATCCAACCATGCCAGTCATCTCAACTATGGTACAGTAGGGTCACCTGCATCTCTGAATTCTCAGTGCCTGCAGAGATGTGTCAAAATTACTAGCTAAAGTTAAAACTAAAGTTAAAGTCTACGTGAAAACCTTTAATAAAGTGGTAGGTACACAGTAGGAATAACCTCTCATTGTTAGTATTAAACAACACCTACAATTATATGCAGACTCTACACTTCTTGTCTCCTAAGAGTGGAAAATAAAGCTCTAGATCACAAAGTAACACAACAAACCTGCTGTCAAAAACCATCTGATTTTAATTGAGAAGATACTCCATTATTCAACAGCCCCAGGCAATGCCACTGTAGTACATGTTGGGAGATGAGATGTAGGTGGGATGCCCTCCCTCAGTGCACACTAGGCAGTGATGAGCCACATCCTGCCCCTCACCTTCTCCTGTTAGGTGTTGACGATGAGTTTCTGGAGATAGTATTTCATATTTACGAAAGGCACTATATGATACAATTGCTACAATTATTCAGAAGATCTCCTTTTAATTGCATTCCTAACATGCAGGTGTCACTTCACAAGATATAACTACCTCTTCACCCAAAAAACTTCTGAAGTTTTTCTTCAGAATCGGAAAGATGGTGCAGTCTACGTAGTATTTAATTTCTGCTTCAAAAAAAAAAGAAATTCTAGAAATCAGTGAGAAAATGACACTGAAAGAAGGAAAGCATAAAAGGAGCCCCTTCCAGCCACTGGAACTGTTAGTTCACGCAAAAAGCCTGCAACTTCAAATTTTGTTCTCATAAACTGAAAGGAAACACTGAGTAACTGTTTCCACATAAAAGCTTTTTTCTTTTGTGAATTTCTGCCTTGGTCAATCAAAACCTTAAGAAAAAGGAAAAAAAAAATAAAAAAGAAGAAAAAGAGGAATATAATCAAGCAAAGTTTGAGAAGAAAAAAAAAAAAAAAAAGCTAGCAGAACTGATAAAAAAACCCAGTTGAAATAGTACATTCAAAAAATAGTAAAATGAAATGTCGTAATGCCGCCAAAACCTTTTAACCTCTTCATTTCAAAGAAAAATTGAAAAGCCAATGAACTGATAGTAAGCTTATATTTTGATGAAATAGCATTTTTATTGGAAAGGCACTCTATCAAAAAATGTCGAACCAGCTGCAAGAACTTTATCTACAGATTACTCAGAAGAAAAAATATTCTCCTTTGAATTGTTCACATTCAAAAATAAGTGACATTTTAAATATTAAGTTCTGACATTCTTACATTATTTCTATATATCTCCACTGATGCATAGCCAGCTTGTTCTATGCCATAAAATACAGCAAGCTTCCTATTTAGTTTTGAGTTACTTTATCCTATAACTCAATAACTGGTTCAGGACTGAGAAATATTCTGCAAGCACAAAATGGCTTAAACCCAGCAGACTGATGTGGATGGAACCTTTTTTATTTATGCCAGAGGAAATATTTTTTTTATTATATCAACATAGCTGCGGCCCTTTACATTCCTGTTACATCCTCTGAGCATTTCAGAGTATGACCCATATTTTACGAGCAGTTTTAAGCTTATGGATACTTTTGAAAGGAATATTCATCTTCACAAAAATCACTTACCAATTGCCAGCAAGCTAATAGATACCATTCTTCAAAGTAGAAGCCTGAAAAATTTAGGCAAGTATTTTTCTTGTATTTTTCTTGAAACTAAGAGACGTGGAAAAATACTTCGTTTAAGAACTTACTGTGAATAAATCTTCCTAAGCTTTTATGCCGAGCAGGATTTCATCTGATAAAGGTTTACAAAATTCCTTTGGGCAAAATACATCAGAATAACACATCAAGTTAAAGGCAGTGGTACTTGCAAGAAAAGAGGGAGTAGTAGTGAGTAGCACTTGTCAGAAATGAACTGTCCCATCAATTCAATAAAGGAACAGCATTTCTGGCACCTGCCCTAGAGTTGCTTTCTAGCACTATTAAAAAAAATTTTTAAATCAGCTTTTCCACCACCACCTCTACAACAGCATCCAGCCATCCTCTATGTCGCCTGCTTGGCAAGGGACTTGGGGACACTGAAATTCCAACTCCTCAGCTCACGTTGTCCATCAGCAGTTTGTCTCTCCAGGGCTTCCCAGATCCTTGCTTCCAACCTGTCCAATGGATAAACTCTGGGGAAAGGGCTTGAGATCCCTGGAACCATCGGAGTTCCCAAGACCATGGCTCCTCTCTACAGCATTTATCTCTCTGAAGGAGCTCACCCAGTACTCTGCTCTATTCTGTGAGGAGATAGGACACCACTGTGGCCAGGCAGAGTGCTAGGTTTTAATCCAGAGAAAACCAAATCTGAAATCCCAAATCCATCACAAAATAATGACCTCCCTATGCCAGCCCAGGTGGGGCTTTTCTGAAATATTGGAGAGGATGCACGTATTTTGAACAGCTACTGCCAATATTTTTGTGTGGTACAGAGTTCATAGCTCTGCCAAGAATTTCGGTTTCCTCCAATACGCGGTGCAATATTTGCAGCAACACATCACACTAATCATCATAAAAAAGGTTTACAGCTGCTACTCTGGAACACACTGTAAACTTTCTATCAGTCTCAAGGGCAGGGAGAGCAATTCATTCCAGCCAGGCAGCCCCTTCCCAGCTGCACTGCAGGAGAAAACACCCGCTACGCACGTTTCAGCATCTACCTATTTGCTGAGCTTACAGGGACACAGCAGCTGGGGAGCAGCCTGAGGGAGGCAGAGCTCCGTAACTGGTTTATTGGAACAGGCACAACTGAGTGACAAGACAGCCGACTGACTGGCAGCCTGAACAAGACGGAGCTGTGACACCGCTGCTCCAGATGATGTCCTAACACAGAAAGTGGCTGTTCCCATCTTCTCTCCCGGCCACTTCAGTTTCCCCTCACATTTTCTCCACTAAAAGAAACTCATTCGAGTCATAACTCTGTTGTTGAGAACTGGAAGCTACTTTTTAAAGCAAAAAAAAAAACACAAAAAAACCCAAACAAAACAAAAAAAACCCACAAAAACCTTTTGAGTTCAACAAGTGAAAACTCTGCCACACGTTTAACTGGAACAGCCCAGTGTGAATGACTCAACACAGACATAAATAATAATAAATACCTATGCCTTTAACTTGAGAAATTCAAGTAACACGTAAAACAATTAACACATCCATATGCTTGGCTTTCTTTAAATGTGTAGCCACATAAAACATTTCTCCTCCCACATACAAAATTTAACATAATAAACTCATTATTTAACATCAATACATATACTGATTAAAAATAAAAGAAGCTCAGATCGGTATCACAAATTCCCAGTGCTCTAAAACCATACGCTTAACCCAAAACACCTTCACTGAACAACAACAAATGATTTCTAATACCCAAAGCAGAGCAAGAATTGAGAAAGTCAAGTTGTTGCCTTCTGTTACTAGGTTCACACTCGTTACCATCAATAAACTTGGAAGTAATTTGGACAACTTCACACAAAGCCCTGTCCCATCTTAGCTAAACAGATCTGAACTGAAGCAATTCTAGATGAGGGAACATGCTCCCAGTGAGCATCGTCACTGATTGAAATCACCTTCTTAAAATAGCTAGACCTTATTTTAAAAATCAAGACAGGTGAATCAATCTCATCTCTCGTGTACATCCATACATCTGAAAAGTGGCAGGGAAAATATTGACGTGCATACAAACATCTTATAAATCCGGCCAAAATAAAAAAGTAGAGACTGTTTTGAATTGAGAAATGAAGATACAACTTCTTGACTAGCATTTAGCCAACTTATACTCATTTGCACCATGCTACCATTTAGTATATTAATTAGTTAATATATTAATATTTAAAGTGAAAAGAAAACAAAAGGTTACTAACCTGTGGGAAGAGAGAGTAGGTTGCATTATCAATAGTGAAAGAATACAAAAATTCCCCATCAAACCAGAGGTTCTTTCCCATCGGGGAGTTCAGCTTTGTCATAGCAAAGAGCTGGCCGGGGTCACAGCATTCTTCCAGCAGTTTCCTAGTGAAGGCAACCAAAAGAGAAAGAGCTGCATTAATGAGAGCCTTGGCAAACCTTCTATAAAGAGCACCCCTCACACCTGAGATCCTGCTGTTCTCAGATGCTCCAAAGCAAGCTGTTCATCTTCCAACCAGCGGATGAACCATGGGTGACTTTTTGTTTTTTGACTTACAGAAGGGACAGAAATCCTGATTTTATTCCAGAAAATCTTAGAAAGAGACAGTAAAAAAAAAAATTAAACCTCCATTCACTTTTCAGAAGTAGAAATGAAACCAAGATTCATAGAACTATGGAATGGTCAGAGTTAGAAGAGACCTTCAAGATCATTGAGTTCCAACCCCCCTGCCATAGGCAGGGACACCTCCCACTAGAGCAGGTTGCTCAAAGCCCCATCCAGCCCGGCCTTAAACACTTCCAGATTCAGCAAAAGAAAGTCCATCCTTTATAACTAATTTTAATAAATAGAATACTGGTCTCCAACACATACAGAAATCAAAGAAGCCCATTTGAAATTTAAATCTGAGGCATATGGAAATTCAGTCCTAAACCTTATTCATTAGGAGTAGGCCTCCGAAAGCCTCACAGTTACATAAATTCAGTATGGAAAAAACTGCCATCTCCCTCCAGTTACTAAATATCCTCGCGCTACATTCACAGCAGCATTAGGGCCTGCCCTCTTCCTGAAGTCCAGCTTGAGTCATCCCAGTATGATATATATATATACACATGGATATATATAGTGGATATACTTCGTGTTTCCTCACTGAAACTGCATATCCTCTTACAAATTCATTCCCCTAAAATAGTTATTACTCAGCTTGAGTAGAAATTTGAGAGTTGGTGAGGTGGTTGAGGGTTGTATTGAGCAAAGTCAGCAATTAATATCCAAAAATACAGCATGATGAAAAGCTCTAGACATCTGCAGGCCAGGAATATGATATCTTTCTGAAACCCACATGGTAGTATTTCTCTACAGGAAGGGTGATGCTCATATTACGATTTAGATATAACAGATGTATGTAAATTATACATTGCAGAATTATGTAATTGCAATATATTGATATTATTGTATACATTTCTTATTTATTTTAAAGGGAATCCTAAAGAGACTGATGCCAATCAGTATTTTCCCCTATCAAAAATTGATTTTGCTACAAGTTAGTAGCTTTCTGCAATCGCGTGACTACTATTTTTCATACATATATCAAGATACGAAAATTTGATGAAAGCCCTAGAGTGGATTTGTTGCAATCTTAGCAGAAGAGGAAACAGTTTGAAAAAGTTGCATGGCAAAGAGAAAACCTAGGGGTGTCAGTGCTATTTGTTAGTTTTCCCCACTGGAGAAATTCAGGGTTTCGCTCTAGTTCAGCTCCAGGGCAACATTGCTCCCACTGATGCCCTGGGCCCCTGTGACACTTCCTCGCATGGAGGAAGGCTCTCAAGGGACAGCAAGGATGCAAGCACAGGGAAGCTGGATTGAGGGCAGGAGGTCCACTCCTCTCCTTAAACAGGTACCTGAGAGTAGCCTTTGCACATGACATGCAGGCAGATCAAACTGTTAAAAGGAAGCAAATTACACAAGGTAACTGGATACGGCATTTTGTTGGAAGTCAAGAGTCAGCTTCTATGAAAAGACATAAGGTAAGCTCTTCCCCTGTAACAGTCTGAGCAGCCCCTCTGTCCCCAGAGGGAGCCAAAGAGATTATTTTTATGAAGACTCATGCAACCAGAAGCTTATGATAGGGTGCTTCATGGCTCAAAGTTTTAATATTTTGTCCATTTGAACCCACAGTGCTGCAGCGCATGAGGCTCCACCACATACCCAGACCTTACATTGTGAGGGCGCAGGGCTCACAACCCCAGAGCATGCTGCTGCTCAGGCTGAAGTGCTCCGAGCTCTAGTTTCCATGTGTTTTCTCTATACGCACCTGAACTCCTCTATTTGTATCACCAAGTATTTCAGAAAGGATGTAAATCACTGTGTTCCCCAAATTAAGGGAGGTTAGAACAAAATTGTGCCCAGTTCTAGATCCACAATTCAAGAAAGACACAGACAGACTGAGGAGGGTCCAAAGGGGGGCCACAATAATGATCAAAGGGCTGGAAAATGTGCCCTGTGAAGAAGGACTTAAGAAGTTAGGTCTTTTCTCCCTGAAGAAGACAAGGCTTAAAGGGGACCTCAGCACAGTTTTCCAGTACTTGAAGGGCAGTTACAAAAGTGTGGAGGTTCTCTACAAGGAGACACACAGAGAAGACAAAGGGCAAGGGTTACAAGTTGCACCAGGAGAGGTTTTATCTTGATACAAGGAAGAAATTGTTTACAGTGAGAACAATTGTTCCTGGAACAACTTCCCCAGGGGTGTGGTGAAGTCCCCATCACTGGAGATTTTCATGACGCAATTGGACAAGGTGCTAATCTCATCTACGCTCCGTTTTATACACAATAGATTGAACCAGGTGATCATTCAAGGTCCCTTCCCACCTTTCGCAGACTTTGGAATCGTGTTCCCTTATATTGCTCACTGCAGAGTAGGTTTGTCTCCCTCTGAGCAGAACAGAGCAATGTGTCAGCCAGAGAGGCAATTTCCATCCCTAGAAACACCAATGGGTCTACCTATACAAGCCACAGAAAAGCTTCAGATCATCCTCCTGCTGATGACTAAATAAAGCTTTCATCACAGAAGAGAAAATTAAACTAGAGGAAATTTTAAATCTCTTACCAAATAATCTGTGCAAAACGGTTTAAGACAGACATGGAATATTATCCCAAGTAAATGACTTGAGAATGGAGACTTTTCTCACTGTTCACAAACTCCAGTTTGCAGCCTTTGCAAAATTATTTCTCTGTCAAGTGGAAAGAAAACAATTTTTGCCTATCTTTCCCCTCTTCTTTGTATCTTTTATCCCTGTGGCAATTTTTTCAAGAAAGCATAAGACAATCCAAAATCAGCTGGAGCCTCAACTCTACACGTAGTTGTTTGTTATACAAATGTATAACAAAATTAAAATCTCCAAGTGAAATCCTGCAACTCATACCTTCTCTGGAAGTCTGGTCTGAGCAAGAAGCACAAAAATAACAGAAAACTCGGTGGAAAAGTATCTAGGGAACATTTTATATTAATGAATCTTTCGTTAGCCAGGGTAAACTGATGAGCTAAAGAGCAGCTCTTTGTACAATTCCCTGCTCCCTCTTCCATCTGTTAGACTACATATAAATACCTACTCTTTCCCCTCCTCAAAAATGCATTCTTCTGGTTCCCATTGAATCCTGTGTTAATAAATCTACTGTAAAAAGCAGTATGTGCTTCCTGGAAGGTCCACAGATAGGCAGGTCACTAGTTCAAGTATGCATCTGTAGGCACTATCACAAAAATCTTGTCACTCACATGTGCCTTCTGTCAGAAAAGAGTAATTATTACAAGCCTCATTATTCAATTTCTCTTTCTGATCCAAATCCCCAAATTACGAAGCAAGAAAGGTTTCATAGGAAAACGCACATTAAAAAGTAGAACAGATTCAAAGGTGAACCTAAGGCAGGGTACTTTGCAGAATCAGGGAGTCGGAACTGGTTTGCTGAGCTTGATTTGATTTGATTAAAATATACAGCTAAAATGTTACGAAAGAATTTGCAGAACTGCACCAGCTTTTAGCCAAGGATTTCAATTCACCGCAAGCATTCCTTCACTCGCAGGACATAAATAGTACACTTTTGACTCAAAGTTATCTCCAATTCAGAGGAGACCCGTGCATGAGCAGAATTAAACAACTTAAACATTGGGATTGAAAAGGCACTCGGGGCCCTCAGATCTGAGAGTGCTTAAGGGACCAAACCCTACTTATGAGAGAAGCAGGAGAAAAGTCACTTTGTGAATCTCACTTCAAGTCCAGCTTCCAGATTTCAGCTGGATTGGCCACAAAGCAGGCCACTAACTACAAGGCAGCATTAGCCCTGAAGAAGCTCTGCGCATCAACCCAAGCAGCAACCCGTGTACAAAGCGGGATCCGAGCAGCAGTTTTGAGACATCGGCTGTATCCCCGTGGTATCTTTTGCTGAGGTTACACCAGCAGATATTGGACACTGAAAGAAGGAGAGTTGAAATAGCTGGTTCCAAGTACAACCGGGTTGTCAGCTGGGAGGTTACAGCCTTTTAGCGATCGCTTCTCCACAACTGGAGCAGGTCCTGCCTCCTCAGCACACCATCACTTCTCCTGCTCTCTTTGCTGTGCCTGTCTCATGATGGTGTACTACCTGAAGCCCATCAAGCACCACCACCGCTGTGCAAGAGACAAGGAGCAAAATTCTTCATTTTTAAACCCATGCAAGGGAGATGTAGTACCTCAACAAGGAAAAGATGGGGTTGATGTGGAGCTACTTGTCAGGCAGCAGTAACAGGAGGGAGGTTTCATGAAGGAGAACTGAAGGCTAAAGCCTGACCTTAAATGGAGCAATGGCAGAGAGTGTGCGGCGTGGCACAGCATATGGGGTGCAGGACTAGGGGTCCCAGGTGGGGCTGGTCAGGGCTATTAAGACCTGCTGGTGCCCTGACACTGGTAACACTACTAACACCCTTTTTTTCGGCCCCAAGGGGATAGTAGATTTATAGCAAATCACACACACACACACACTTGCTGAACCTTGCACTGAACAGGACCTCATTCAGGTCCACAGAGTGGTGCCCCATGATGGATGATGCTGCATGCACAGGAAGGGGAGAGGACAGGAGGGCCTACAGCTTGATGCTGCTCTACAAGTGATAGCAGTCCCCAAGCTGAACAAGGTCATTGATTCAACCACTGCTCAAAAATGGCAACACAAAACTTATCATTAGTTTCATTACATTTTGGCTTTAATGGCAGCATTAAAATAATGAGTAAGGTTCAGGTTCAAGTTTGAGATAAAAATAATTGGTCAAGCCAATTGCTTCAGCAAAAACTGCTCAGCTGCCTGGATTTAGGTGGTATCATGCTAGCCTGTGGCCAGTGACTACAAAATGGAGCCAGAAGCTGACAGCACAAGACTGCAGCATTTGGTCTGACAAAAACCTCCTTTTCTTTACATAGCAGTTCACGTTCATCTCAACTTCTCATGTTTTGCTTTGGGATCAAATGAATCTGAACACCCAGAGAAAAAAAGAAATTGATCTGACTTTGGAGTTTCAGCTGGTGTCGAGTCAAAACCATCAGACCTTTGCTTACAACCAGGGGTTTCAGAGTACCACTGAAATCCAGAGTACAGGTGGTTGCTTGAGCTCATCATGGAAGATCTGAACAGCTCCATTTTCAGAGCAAAATTGCTTAATTGGTTCCATCTACACATCCCCCAGTAGAGGCCAGAGGACCTACCAATAGTCTCATGGACACTTAAACTAAATCAACACCTATTTCCCAGCACATGCATGCTTAAGGGACCCTAATGGAAATAATTTAGGGATTAATATGAATAGTGGCTCTGAAACACAACTCGTCTGACCACCACCAGCACCCTGAGTCTCAAAATCTAATCCTGAAATTCCTAAATTAGATCTTCAGCATGTTTCCAGAAGAGTAATACATCCACATGCCCTTGCAAGAAGTTTTGGTGGCAGGGGAGAAACCACAACTGTTGCTTAACAGTTAAAATTTTGCCTTTAACAAATTCACATCCAGTTTAGAGTTTGAATTTTTGCCACTTCAGGTTTTGGCTCATTTTTTAAAATTATTTTTCAACGCCTCCAACCACAGGGACAAGATGACCTCTCCTTATTACCCACGCATCCCATGTCCAAGGCCAAAGCACATTTAACTGATTAACTATTTAGCACTCTTTTTGTTGCCAGTGCTTCCCAGGATGGGGACATCCATCCGTAACTGCAACCTGCACTCTGGTTTGCTAAATGTGAGATTTCAGGTATGGCTCTAGTGAAAATTAGGAAGTTTAGCAGGAAACTGAGGCTCTGATTCCTGAGTTTTTCCCCTGGATCGGTTGCTGCCCTGCTCCTTTTCTCAGATGAAAATTTATCAACGATATTTTAATGTTGTCTTGCAGATCACTGATTAAAAGAAATGCGAGGATCAAGAATTAAATCTGAGCAAGTTCACACCTGGGTATATCCTGAATTCATCCATCCAATGATCACCACCATGCAAGAACATAAAAAAAGTCTAGCCCCATATCCAATCTCCAACAGTAGGCAGCAGCTAATGTTTACAGCTAGAAGCCACATAAGGGCTATACTTGTAGCTTTTTTTGGCTCCAAGCTAACAGCCTGAAAAATTTATGGCTCTACAGAAAGCTACAGAATCCAATAAATGACAGTAAAATCACTGATTCAATTATAATCAGCGTGGTCACATGAGCTTGTAGCTGTAGTTGGCATTTGGCTTCTGAATATTCATTCGTTGGGTTTGGTTGCACACACTGAATTTTTCTTTCCCAAAGAGTCAAATATAATACTTGTAATTGGCTGTTAGCTTGAAGAAGTCGCTGAGGCTTTGAGGTTTCCGTAGTGTTTAAAGTACCTTACTATTCAAGGGGTTCAAGGCGTGATAGCCTGCACCTCAGGCAGGGCAGAAGACAGCAAGCGTAATGAAACTGAAAGTAGCACGTAATGTTCTTCTCTTATCAGGGCAGATATCACACACTCCAAACTCTTGCTTCAACCCCTGTACCAAAGCTGCAGGTAGAGCACGAGTAACCAATATGAATTTACCAGAGAGATGGAAGGAAGAGGCTGTCACCTCTCTGCTACCACCAAATGCTAAGGGATGTGCCAAATTAACTCCAAGTCACACAATACAGAGCCATGTGGTCTTTCTCCTTCGCATCAAAACCAGAACTGGCTTTAGCCTTGTCAAGTATTTTGGTCCCCCTTCTCTCTATAGCCGACTCCATCCCTGAGAAGAAATTTAAAACCACCCACAGCACAACTACTCAAGAATATGATCTTAAAATTGCCCTCCTAAGAACATCATGGCCAAGTACCAAAAGAATAAGAGAACAGTTAATGAAAACGCTCTTGATACTCACAAAAGCATACCAAATTGGTTTTGGGGGAAAGCATTACTAGTTTAAGCTCTAGCTAAAATTAAAACTTTTGCTAAAAACAGTATCTAAATCAGGAATACATTGCTCTGCACAGGTTCATTTCTCGAAATCCCCCAGTTGCCTAAGATTGAATAATAGGTCTAAATGCAATGAAAAAGAAATACAAGAAGAGCGGACACCACAGAGCAGAACAGAGAGATAATCTGATCTACTTCCCAGCCAAGCTTTCTGCAATATAATAAGATTTTACAAAGACTGAAGTCATGACAGTTTTTCTACTCACATTTATTATTATATTGGTTCATGTTATGAAATTTTCAGCCCATTCCAATGCTGCCTGCAGCAATGCCCAGTGCCTGGACTTTACAAGCATCATGTAATATTTCCCCCACCTTCCTCAAGAGAGGAAAGATATCAGGACAATAAAAAGGTCACAGGCAGAAGCAAATCGGGTATTGAACCACCCGGTGCTGCAACCTGCACTGAAAGGAAAAAGATTGCAGAGAGTATAGATACTTCTCAGAATAAGGATAGTTCATGGAAAACCACCTCCGCTAGCTTCGCAGTAGAGCTGTATGTGACTTTATACAGCAAGTAATAAATTTTAACTATAAACCATTAGACAATTTGCTACCCATTTCCAGATTAATAGTTTGGGGAGGGAAATTACAAAATCAAGCACTTCCGTCTTTTCTGCATCATCAGTATATTTTCCTTCAGAACTTTCTTCCAGCTCTTTTTGAGGTGTCCAAAAGGGAAACAAAGTATTTTATTTAACCTGAGAATATTGAATCTTTGTGTTTTCACTATATATTTTAAAATCACTGAACAACACATTTGGTACCATGCATGTCCTGTTTTCTGCATGTTCATAGTTCAGTTCTCCAGTCTGCAAAAAGAATATAAAACTCTTTTTTTCTACCTTATCTTTGCTACAGTGACGCAGTACAACCCTGCTGCTTTGCAGTCGGCAAAATCTCAGCTGTCAACCCAGAAATGTTCAGGCTTATCACAGAAAATGGTTTTGTTTTTTTCACCTACCTTCCTTTCAAACAAACAAAGACAGACTTAGCGCTTAAAATTTCAAGGATCTTAAGTCATTTTCAGAGTAGTAATGGTATTATACGGCATACCTTAGAATTCCCCAAACTTCGGTTCTCTCAAAATTGAACTGTGGCTCAGATCAACCTCTGAATCTTCAGATGGTTTCAGGTTATTTAATCTCTATCAGATTGTCCTTTGAATTTAAAATCAAACTTCATATAGTGTGATGAAGATATGCAGTTATCTTAGTTGATTAGGCATTCTCTCTTTGATGAAAACCCTGAATTTGAAGAGAAGTAATTGAAAGGATATACTTTTCTACCACTGCAAACAGACCTGATTATTTTAATAGCATCACATCCATTTATTCCGCACCTTTGTTAATTTTGCAGTGTCGAGGAGGACTGAGCTGTGCAACATTCAGATTTCCAGATTCAGAAGTACAAATGAGGCCAAAATTTGCCAACTATTGTTGTTATTGAACTATATTCATGAACTAGAAGAAATTGGGATATTTCTCAGTGAACAGAAGCCTACCTTAATATCTGACAAGCCTGAAGTTTACCTTTCCTCTTGCCAATTCTTTTACTAACAAACTGAGCATATTTGATCTGGAAAACTGTTGAAACAAAGTATTGTCAACCTGTTTTCAGAGAAAATACATTTTGATTCGTGCAAACTTGCTTTAAACTGCTATGCACAAAGGCTGCTTATAAGTTTTGAAACACAAATTATAAAGTATGAATTATAGAGTATTTAGTCAGATGGAGTTTGTCCAGGACTCTCATATCAGATGTATAAAGAGCTATAAGGAAACCACCACAAATTGTGACTTGCAATAGCATAATAGCACTACAGCACTGCTTTATTACACAATAAAAACTGCTGGCACACAGGATGCCTCTGAGTTATTTATATTGTTCCCAGTAAAGCCCAACCTCATCCAGGAGAGGCTCTCCAAGAGTTCTTCACAGTAGAGATAGCTTCTTTTAAAGTGTGACCTATCTCAAACTCAACAGACACCTATTTCCTCCCTAACGACCATAAACAGACCAACTACCTTAGACGGAGACATCTGCATTTGGTAGTTTAATTCCAATCCACAAAGCCAGATTGCTGCTCTAGAGCCTAGAAAGCCTATCAAGGCTTCTGCAGTTAACATGAGCTGTGAGGGAGGTCTTCTGCCTCTCTACCACATCTCACAGAAGGATGCTATTTGCCAGCAGACTCATTTGATGGTCTTCCAGCTCCGTTCGTGCAGACCTCACAGTGGGCTGTCAGAAAGATGAGATGGTACAGCTGCATGAACTGGTGGTAGTTTTGTCACAGAGAATTCAGAGGCAAAGGGGAGTGGGGCAGGGGGAATAGATTAATTGCTTTGTGTGCTATTCTTCTTTCTTGTAATCTTATAAACCCGGCAGGAGGAGAGCAGCTTTCACAGAGATGAGGTGAAATTAATGAATCTCTGTCTTGTAAAATAGCAGCACCATCAACAGAGACAGGAAGTTACAATAGATGGTGCTGCTGCAGGAGGCGAGGGAAACTACTTTTTCTTACCACTTCCCTCGCTCCTTTTAGAAAAATTGCTGCTTGCTTTGTGCCGCTACAAGTGCAAAGAAATATCCAGCTTCCACAAGGGCACAGGGCGGCTGTATTCTGCCAGGAGAAGGAGATCCACTAAAAATAAATCAAGCAGCTCTAATCTTAAATTTGAGCTTGTAATATCTAGAGTGATGATACATACCACCTAGATCTAAGCAGTCAGTTACCACACTACAGTGACTTCTCCACCTGCTTCAGCAACCCAAATAAAAGCCCTGGAAATATTACACAACACTTCTCATAAAAGTGCTCCCACGCTCCAATCCAAGAAGATCCACCCACAGGGAGCATTTTACTGATCTGATCAGTTGAAGTCATGCCCCTCCATAGAAGGTGAGCTGGCCAGGGGGAAAAAAATAAATAAACAAAAAAAAACTTCCTCCATTGCACAGATTTAAACATCTTGAAATGTTTAAATCAACCACTGAGACGACAGATACGAAGAGGAAAGGAATAATCCTCCACAGGTCCGCCTGAGAGCTTTTTGATGCAAAAAATGCTTTTTGATGTAGGTAACCAGGCAGTCATTGCCTATACACGTGACAGAGACAAGAACATGTAAACGTATCTCATGAAGAGGCTGAGGTGGGGAGAGCTTTAACCCACCAATGATATATGAATAGATCTACAACTGACAGAAAATAAACTCGTTACTCTCCTCTTCCAGAAACCATTTGCCACAACTCATAACTATCAGTTGTTGAAGAGGCAGAGTGAATTTTGTCTGGTTGGGATGGATCCCTTTGGTGCCCTGCCAGCTCACAGGACAAACTCATTGGCCAAACAAAATAGGAAACCTCAGTTTTGATCTCTCTCTTCTACCCAGCTGCTGTTTTTCATGAAACTTGTAGGAACTGACTACCTTTAAGATTTCTACTGTTCTGTCCAATTCGGATGAAATTAGCCAGTGAGTCAAATTTCATAAAGGAGTAGATTACAATTGAGATTCCAGCCATATAGACAACTTTTCCTACTTGCTGAGAGGGAAAAAAAAAAAAAATCTGATAAATGCCAAATGATGTCTTGCTTTAGATTTCTTGAAAAGGACCTTAACAAAACTGTGTCCTTTGTTGCCCCTGAATACCCAGAATTGTACACCAGTTAAGCTGTAATAGTCCAGTTTTGGAAGAAAGCCACGATTTAATGCACCGTCAAGCACTGACACTGGACTTCACTTACAGCCCAAGCTGCTGCAACCATCAACATCACTTTTGAAAACAGCTGATGATCAGTTGGCCAAGTATCCAGAGATATTTCTGAACTGAGTTCAGTGATCCTTCTGTGTGCTGACAGATGGCTTCTAACAGATGAAAATGAATGGTAAAATTATCACAGACTAAAACAGAGCCGTTTACCTGAAACATCTCTTGAACTTGCATTTCCATTGTTTGTGGTTACAAGCTTCATTTTTGAAGCAGTTTTGCTAACGTGTTTTAAATCTTGCCTGAGTAGCGCGTGCTACAAAATCAGTTTCATTGATGCAAGTATGTTGCTAAATGCAGTAAGTGGATTAAAATAAGAAAAAGGTACACCCGATTTGGAATATCTTTTCACTAGAAGCTCAAATTCCAAGTCTTTTTATGTCTCTCTTGTTCTGGTGAAGCCTCAGAAAAAAGTTAAATGGCAACCATCTTGCACTCCTCTTTAACTCCATGGTATTTGAATTCTGGCTATTGCCTGTTAACAGACTTACTGAAATCAGAAAGGATTTCACCAGCTCTGAGTTGCAAGAAGTCTGTGCTTACCCAGAATCACAGATTTTTCATGGTTGGAAGGGACCTCTGAGATCATCAAGTCCAACCATACATACACCAAAAAAGGGAAGATCAGCTGAGATGCTTTCACTAGTCATCTCCAAACACCTGTACCAGGGACAAGAGGCAGCATACCCCCTGTGTCTTCACAGCTTGCTTTTCTGGAAGCCCAGAAAAGAAGATCAAGTTTATTGATGATCATCAGAGTGTACTGCAGAACTGGGATTCTGGCACGATAAAGCAGAAGCAAATGCTAAGCCTGCTGCTGGACCACAAGATTTCTTTTTGCAACTCTCCTATTTTCGGTGGTTGAGTGACAGCTATGTGTTGCATTGATCTGCGATGCTGGAGCACTTAGTGCTTGAAGCTCCATTTTGCACTCATGTAACGTTCTGCCAGGGTGCTTTGAGTCTCAGTGCTCTTCCTAAGATTCTCATGCCATTAAAGCCCAGCCACTGCATAGTTAGGCACCTATTTTATGTTGGTCACCTAGAGTTTTCACAGTCAACAGAAGGACACCTACCCTAAGGCGGGAATCTGAGGCAGAAGAGAGCTATCAGTAGCTGCAAGTACTTCTGCCTG
Source organism: Thinocorus orbignyianus (assembly GCA_013400375.1). NCBI lineage: Eukaryota > Metazoa > Chordata > Aves > Ciconiiformes > Thinocoridae > Thinocorus > Thinocorus orbignyianus. The sequence goes on from VXBW01005306.1 coordinate 1,388,198, forward strand.
TTCAATACTTATAGCAGGAGGAAACCGTAACAGGAATACCAACAGAGAAACTTAACTTTTAGATAGTTGGTGTGATGAACCTGCTACATCCACACATCATTAAAATCTGTTGCTTATCCCCTGGCCTAGACAACAGGAACACAATCACAGGAAAGTGATGATCTATTTATTTTTTCCTGAGTGTATCTCAGTAACAAAAATTGCCATATACCTTACCCCCTGTAGCACCTCATTAGAAAGGATAAAATGCTGATGCAGAAGTAAACTTGCCATTTGCTCTCAAGAGCGCTGCCAGCTTACTGACAATTCCATGTAAAATGCCTCTTGTGATTACTTAAAATGCGCTAAGACCTCCACTCTCACCGCTACACTCTACTGCAAAGTAACCTAGATAGAATCTCACAGGAGGTATGGAAGAGTCCAACAGACATTTTCCCACCTTCCACCCACATCATCTCATTTCTGAGTCACACCACGCCTTCACTGGCAACCTAACCTGAGCCAAGTCCCTTTGGCTACTGTACCAAGTCACTCTTTACCACCACAACTATACACATCAATTCCAGGGCGTACAAAACATCAGTAATTTCCGGGGGTCAGACTTAAGTCACTGGGACCTAAGCACTCCATGTTGCCCCTAAACATCTACTCTGCACTTCTATGAGTCAACTGCTGCTTCCAAAGGACACCCAGGCTTATCACCTGAGCTACTCCAGACTGTAAGAAGAGTTGGCAGGATTCCTCAGAACGCTTCCTCCAAACAACTAGAAAGAACTTGCCAACGTCACCAGGGAACATAAAACTGACCCTTCAGGACAAATACTCACACGGTGGTGAAAGCACAGTCCCAAAACTTGCATTTCCAAAGCTGCCAGAATATCACAAGTACATCACTACATCTCGTCAGGCCTCTGAAACAGTTCTTAGCGGAATCCAAACAGCTTCAGCCATCAAAGTCATCACATATTTACTCACTGCATGCTATTTTTCCACTACCATTAAACAACTGATATTTGGCAGCACTCACTGCTAACACAGAGTTTCACAACGCACCACCATGTGCTTTGGGTTTGATTTTGAGGGTTTGGGGCTGGGGAGGTTGCCTGAACTGGCATAGAAGCAGCAGCAGAAGTAAAAACCAGGTAGTCACTTGACAGTGAAAAAGAAGAGGTGAGGAGACAACAGGAACCACATTTGAGTCCATCTTAATCTAACTAGTTTGCTGTGCTGTGCTCTGTGCTGCTGAGAATAAGTCGGGAATGCAGAAACCCCATTACCTGGAGCAATCAAACAGCTTCCCTGGGGATAAACACGATTTCTGTACTAAGCTCTTTTAGGCTTGAAATCCTGGGAAGAAAAAAATAAAAGAAAGGAAAAAAAGAAAAAAAGGAACGTATCCAAATCCACCCCTTGGTCTAATCTGGTGGCCTTTAACAAGTTAACACTAAACGCGAGAGAAGAATTCCTAAAAAGCCTATCAAACACAAGCCAGCAGAGATTACTACATGCTATGATTCGTACCTAAGTTTGCCAAGATGTTTATTTTCCCATCTCCTTCTCCTGCCTCTGCCATCTGCCGGACCTGCCCCCAGCTATACAGTCACACCTCCTCTGCACAGGCACACGCGCCAAGCGGGCGGGTTTTGGGAAACCCTAGGCTTCCAGTATGGCAAAACAGCCTCCCCACAGCTGTGGGAAACGTTCCTGTCAGAATTCAAGCCCCGGGTTTTACTTTCCCTCCTCTTTCTGCTCCACTGCTTGGGAGTTTTCCATCCTTCCTAGACTTCTTTATACCCAAAAGGCCCAGCTGCAGGATTTGTTAAAGTTGTAAATAGACGAAGTGCTGCTGTTTAGATAGCTGCCTGGTGTTCTACAGCAACGCAAAACATGCCACCTTGTAATGCCTGCAAGAATTATATAGAGTGCAACATTATGAAATCCTAAATAAAAGCGAAACCTGAAGCATTTGACATATGCAGCTACACATATCACAGGAAACTATTTTTGCTTGAAGGACTGCTGAAATCCTACATTTAATTAGCTGCTGCGCTCCGGTTTTCACAGACTACTCACAATCCAAACAAGTCTAAATAATAAAAAATGCTGGAATTAGGTTCTGAACAGAACTGAAAGGGGAATTTATAAGTCAGCGGTTGCAAACAAGACATAAAACTCACCGCTATGCAAAGTCTCTCTGGCTAGCATGTCCAAGTGATTCCACTGAACAGAAAAGGGGGAGAGGAGCCAGCTGTGCCACTGCTGAACAGTTACACAAACTCTGCACAGCTGGAGCTCCACCAACCAGGGCCCCCCTCCAAAGTCAACAGGCAGCAGGCTGAAGTGTAGGGCATCTGCTCAGGCCGTCTACCTTCATCTCACACCAGGTAATCATCATGGTGAACAAACTATTTCAAGACAGCAGAGACATCCTTTAACCACTGTCAAGTAGCACTCTTCTGCCCAAGGGAGGAACTGTCTTCTTGCTTGCCATCCACTTTCAGTCTCCAGTACTCATGTACAGCTGCAGATGGTCTCGATCAACTCCCCATCTCTCCTACATACAGATCTGTAACCTGGGCTTACTTTTACCCAGGCGTCCACGTTGTCAGTTCCAGAAGAAGGAGACATAGTGTCAGTAACAGAAACCTCCTTCAAACAACTCTGGTTCACAAACTCTGAGTCTACTAAGGAGACTTCCATCTCCAGTGGAAGAGGGCCCTTCACATATATATGTTCACTCATATATATGAAGAACAACATGGAGTAATGCAAGCAACCTGGGAGATTTCTGGAGTGTGTTAAGGATAATTTCTTATACAGGTATTGATGGCCCAACTTATGGCTGGATCTACGATTCACTAACAGGGAAGCACTTTTTGGAGGATGTGATAATCAACAGCAACCGTGGCCCATGAAACAGTGATATTCAAGATCCTGAAGGGAATGAGGAAGGAGAGTAGCAGATCCTAAATTTTATTTATTTACATTGAACTCATCAGTTTAGACTGGGAGTAGCTCATAATCATTTATGAGTGTTGCAGAAACTACGTGTCAACAAGAAGGGTCCCATAGCAGTGATGTAGAGCAGAGACAAACCCTGGCCCAAAGGGACAGTCACCCAGGACACTCTCTCTTTCTGACCCCTTCCTCCCCAGCTTGCCAGGATAGCACTGGACTAACTTCACCATGAACCAATAATAGACTCCAATACGGGAGTTTGTGAGTTTTCTTCCCTGCTACTGCATGAAGATGAGAAATGCATCCTGTCAGGCAGGTAAATGTCAAGTCTTCATGACCAGCATGAGAAGACTTTCACATTCACACCCACAGGACACCCAACATGCACACCCACAAAGTTAACCCAACATCTGCTTTCTAGGATGCTTTTGACTGAGCCTGTGACTACTTTCAGAGCTCCCAGGCCTGTGTCAAGGGCAGAGTGATTCCCACTAATGGTTATGGCTTGAGCAGGAGCCAGGAGAGAAAAGAGGGGGAAAATCAGGGAGAACACAGCACCACAGCCTAAAACTAGCCAGTGAAAATTCATGCAGAGTTTGAGAGCATCAAGCAACTGGGCAGTCCAACTGCCAGCCTAAAAAGTCTCAAATTCATCCTGAAAATTCACCTTGCAGCTCAATAATGCACGACAAGTTATAGAGCTATATTTAATCATGGGATTGACCTTCAGTTGGTCTGTGATACTCATCTCAAGAAATCCAAGCAGTTAATGATTTAGAAAGAAGAATCACATTTCAGAAGTAATAACTGAACAATTTTAAAGAGCAATAATTCAGTTTCCACAGTAATTAAACCATTTACTACAGGGCTAAAGATGAACTATTTAGTTTCCAACTGCATGATGGCATTTTGTTTTCTGGTACAGTGTTACAATCTAAAAATAAACCAAATAAATAAGCAAATTAGTACCAAAAAAAAAAAAAAGCATACCAGAGGAAGACAAAATACATTTTTTAAGTGAACAAGCAGCAATCTAAGAATGAGACATATATATTTAAGAACTAACCATTCTGAGAACACCTGCATTTCCTAAATTAAACATAATGAAGGTTAAGAAGGGACTGATTGTTTATGTATGCACCAAGAATATGAAAGGTTGCTATAATTAACAGCAGTAATTTTGAATGAGTTATTAAATTAAGTTACAGAACGGTAAGCCTCATAACTACAAGAATCTGAGACATTGATTTATTTGGGAGATTATACTGCATATCCCTATCTACTGCATACCTTGCTCTGAAATGTTTGGTGCCAGTCCTTGACAGAGATAGGAAACAGTAAATGGACCTGATCTAGGAATCTGTCCTGCTAAAGACATTTCTGTATTCTTATTCGCTGTAATAAAAGCCCGTTATCAATTGATTTATGCTGCACACTTCTCACAAATCTGCCCTGCAGATCCCCAAAGGGTGGATTTTCACAGCCACTGTAAAGGAGATACATTTGGGGCAAAAGCTAGATGATCAAAATGTTGCAAAACGAGAGAGAGCAGAGACACAGAATTCCACCGCTTTCCACTTTGCCTCCTGCTCGGTGAGATCAGCCTGGAGAAGGTGCCGGCATTTCACACCAGAAGCACAGAAGCTTCATGTCTGCCCCTACAAATCCCTTGCCTTCCCAGAGCTGTTCCACAGTTTGGCATCAAGACTAGCCAAGTGCAGGTAGCCAAGGAATTCTGAACTAGCTGAATTATCCTCAGCACAAAGCAGTTTTGAGACCCTGTTTCTAAATACACATTATACTTGCATCAATTTAGTGGAAATCCTACTGGAACATCAAATGAGAGGTCATCTCAGCAGAAACGCTATGGTTGGCATCTGGAGAGGATAAAGAACACCTTTGTTTTAAAGTCTCACCCCAAAACTGTAGTAACCAACCCCGGTTTTAGATATGAGAAGTCAAAGAATTGCCCATTGTAATTCATCATCCCTAAGTATGAGCTGCTGGTGTCCAGAGGACACCTCAGTAAACAAAGTTCACTAGTCCACCGTCTGTGGACTGTCTAGTTGGCAACATGCAATCACAGAATGGAAGGGGGGGGAAAAAAAAAAAAAGAAAGAAAAAAAAAACATCACACAACACAACAAAAAACAGAGCAACAAAAGCCTTTTTTCATGTCTTATTGCTAGCCATATGGACATTTTCCCTACCACAGCTCTTAAGTAGGACAGGTACCAGAGATAGCTGCAGTGAGTGGGCTGTACTCCACATATTTCATCACTCTACTTCCAAGTCTCACCACTTTCATAGTCATCTCTAGAGTAAAATGATTCCTATTCCTTCTATCTCATGGCCTGAAAATGCCCTCCTCTATTTCAGTTTCATAGCCTTGTATCTCACATTGAAACTGGACCCTCAATTTACTCAAGTGATCTGCTTCCATCTGATACTTGATCTTCTTAACCGAGATTATAATTTAACCCATGTTATTTTAATTAATTGTTATCTCCTTGGGTTATCTTGCCTAACTGAGCTGTTCTTAAATTGTCCACTTCACTGGACATTTCATTCTTAATTGCCCTTCTGCTCTATGCACATATTTGTTCTCAAATTTCCTAACTATAGTCTTTCTTTCTCTGCTATATTGCTTCATATAAATGTTTCTTTGCTTTATTCTCTGTTTCTAATGTTTCTTCTTCTTCAGTGCCCCTGCTATTACCAACTATTTGTTTCACTTATGGTTAACCCTACCAATCTTCCACCTCCCTTCCAACATCCCAAGGCCCTTCCACCTCATCAGGTTATGATCACCCCCTCCCACCTTGCCCTTCAAGCACATATATTTTCTTTCCTTCTGAAGTACCCTGCTCCACAATCCATTCTTCTTATCCAACACAAGTGTTCTGACATGTTTCTCAATAGAAATTCCTGGTTTTAGGAAACTCAGTTTTTAAGTAAGAAGAACAACAATATGAAGGAGGACATACCGTCCATGAGAACAGCCAGCAGTTAGGACAAGATGAATGTGGGGAGGGAAGAAGGAATATTGCATGTGGTCTGTCACAGGCAGGAAAGAGCACACTCTTGTCCTTGAGGATACGTGACTTTGCTCCTGGTTCAATGGCTCATTACGGTTTATGGTTTGGTCTGAATTGGGAAGTCCTGCTGGGAGGAGAACAGAAGTTTGGCACTGGTAGGAAGCTTCTTTGCCCTTAGTCACAAAGAGAAGGCTGTTCCCTACTGAGCAGGCTGGCCTGGCCCAAAAAGGCTGAAAAAGCCAAAGAGGCAGGGCTCCAGCAGTCAGCAAGCAACTCTGAGGGCACCTGGGAGAAAAGGATATATTTCAAACAGGCAAACAAAGGATAAGTGAGGGCACTGGTTGCCATACCCGTCCTGCCCACCTTGAAGACTTCTGAATTTTTTGGTTAACTTCAGCAACATTTGAATACGGAAGAGGGAAAGTGTTAAATATGATTAAGATCCTACGAGTTCTGAGAAAATCTGGGTAGAAGGGAAACTTCTATCACAAGATATGCTGAGAGAGCTGGGGCTTTTCAGCCTGGAGAAGAGAAGGCTCCAGGGAGACCTTATAGCAGCCTTCCAGGATCTGAACGGAGCTACAGGAGAGCTGGGGGGAACTCTTTGTCAGGAAGCGTAGTGACAGGACAAGGGGTAACGGTATTAAATTGGAAGAAAATAGCTTTAGATTATATATTAGGAAGAAATTCTTTCCTGTGAGGGTGGTGAGACACTGGAACAGGTTGCCCAGTGAAGTTGTGAATGTCCCATCCCTGGAAGTGTTGAAGGCCAGGCTGGATGGGGCTTTGAGCAACCTGCTCTAGTGGGAGGTGTCCCTGCCCATAGCAGGGGGGTTGGAACTTGATGATCCCTTCCAACTCTAACCATTCTATGATTCTGTGAGACCCAAATTTATGAGCCCCATGCTGGCAGAGTGGCATACTTGACTGGCACACAGCCAGCAGCTCGGTCAGCAACCGTTGGCTCTCGCTCCATGGTCATGTCACAGGGGACAAGGGGAGCTGAGGGAAGTGGGACACAAACAGAACCTAATTAGCACTGCTATTTATAGAACAACTTACTCTTTAAAGTGGGAAGAGATGCTGGTGACAGCTGAGGTAGTTTTGGAGTTGATCCAAAGCATTAAGGTAATCCACTTCAAAACCAAGTTATTCTTAAGTCGCTGTGCCTGCAGTGTCACCTGGCAGTGAGCTCTGCAGGGACAGCAGCCACAGCCACCACCTGACCTCCAGGCAGAGGGGGAAGTGAGGGCCTGAGGAGGGAAAGGAAGCAAGAAACCCTAAGGGTACCTCCCCATCAGCGACATTTCTTTCCCTTTCTGATACAGCAAGGGTCCAAATATTGTTGCATAACACAGCAATGGATCCCTCCAATAAAGAGCTGTGACAACAGCAACAGGCACCGTTTGTCCAGAGGAGGCTCTAGTAAGCAGAGAGGGCATTACAGTAATGCCAGCTGGAGAGAATAACTTTGAGTAGAGTCTTCACGAACCACTTCAGTTGAAACTAAATGGATAAGTGGACCAGTGCAGGTTTGCCATCAAGATGCTCAAGGTCATACAAATGTTGATAAACAAAGAAAGAAATGTTAGTACACACCCTTTTGAGAGGAGGCGTACCAGCTTCCTTGGGGGAAGGACAAGGTCAGAGTATGCAAAGTACTTTTCATTGTGAACCAACTTTTTCAAGTTTTATGATCTCTTACGGTATCAATATTCAAAAGATGCTACTAAGAAGAGCAAAATTCCTAAACAAACCTTCAAGCAATTAATGCATGAAATCTGCTATGCAGATGAAAGTAAAAATTTGTTAAATAAATCATTCAACCTACTTAGTCCTTCAACTAGGCATCTTAAGATAGGAATATTGCCTGAAATTTGGTTTAAAAGTACTTTTAAATTACATTCACGTGCTCGATGCCTAGTCCAGAGCTAGTGTCAGATCTTTCCTCCTTGGTACATTCAACCTATTCAATCTTAGACCCAAAAAGTTGATAATGAAATTACAGAGCCTAGCTATTTATTCATCAAACTTGCTGAAAGCTAATCTGTTCTCAGCAGTGACCAAACTGTTTAAAAAAAATACCTGTGGATTGGGGACATTTCATCAGTGGAAACAAATTAGCTCTCAAGACTTCTAGGACTTCTTTTTAGTTTCTCTAAGGCAAAGTAAGTTATCAATCTTAAATGGCAAGGAGTAAGAGTCTCACAGGACAGACTGCACAGCCACATAAGGCACCACCTGAAACCAAACGATTAAATCAAATTTGGGAAAGAACTTATTAAGCTCTACAGTCCTAAGCAAGCTCATATTCATCTAGGCTGACCCGTGACTTCAAGTGAAAGGACACTACACATGCTCCTGGTTATGCTACGAAGAAGAGAGCCTGCAGCCCACCGGAAACCCCACCAGACCATTTGCCCCCATCCAACAGAGGTAACTTTGCTTTTCCCCATGATGTAGATCTGCTGTTCCACAGCGGAAGAAACAGCGTAATTCGTGCTAAACTTATAAAATCAACTGACAGTATAACTACTCAGGCCAGCCAATACAGTTTTCCACAGATTAGATGAGGAAGAACAACAAACTTAACCCTCTTAGTACACGAATTTCACTAGCAATGGCCTGTTTGACAAGTGAAGCACAAAACAGATTATTTTTTAAGAAGAAAAAAACAACAAAATAACAGAAAGTGCTATGTTCACTCATCAAAGACCCAAGGCAAAAATAAACATGTTATCACATGCTAGACCCATTAGCATTTACTGAACTACACCAGATAAATGTTTTTACTTGTTCTGTTGTCTAAATGGAACTATCAAAACACATTATTTCTCTAATGATAGGTTTACTTTTTTGTTGTTGTTACCATTTTTGGATGAGCAAGCTTGAGTTCCACACTCTGCCGTTCCCTTCTGGATACGCTTAAACATTTAAAGGCAGCGACGGGAGTGGGATAGAAAGAATAAACATCTCATGTGCATTTTTACTGCTTCATCTAACTGGGCACACTAAATCCTGGAGATGTTCAGCATTTGTCCATAAGGCTCAGCAAGTGTGTTTGTGCTAGATGCTTGCTGGGTGCCAAGACAAAATGTTCAATTAATAGTATGACCTACAAAGGAATGCCCAGATTGGTTTTGTTTCTCCTATTCCCTTCACTGTTGCAGTCTCCTTAGCTAAAAAAAAAAATAAAATTAAAAAAAATAAAAAAAATCTAATTATAGGCTGATACATAATTCTCACTACAGCAAACCCTAGCACTTAAAAATCATGAGTCAGGCCTCAAAAATTATGATTAAGGCACAGAAATTAGGCAACTGAAAAACAACAACCCATGATGGATCTTCATTTGCCTTTTGGGGCACAAGTTTTCAAGCCCTTCACTTTAGCTATGAAGACTAAAAAATTCCTTCTTCATTTTTATTTCAAGACTACCACACGTTCACTTGATTGCAGGAGCTGGCACAACTTCTACAAGGGTGGGCAACAGCAGACTTTGTGGCATTACCCGCGTCATGTTAACTGTCCCTAACAGCAAGCACACATCGTTTGGTATCTGCTTTGCTCTGGGAGAGGAATAACTATCACCAAGCCAGGTGAAATTTCTCAGCTGACATCCCTGGACCGTTGAGCCTCAGAGCTCTAGAGCCTGAAAACAGTCAGGGAGGGTCATGGCCCTTATCAAAAGGTCTCCTAATATTCCTGAATTAAGACCCTCACAGTGACAAATTTTAAACTCCACTCCAAGAACTAAGGTTTAGCTGTGGCTGAAGTATAAACTTTCTAAGAACTTACAGGTGAGTTGGTTTACAGGTAACTCTTCAGAAGTGTGGGACAAGCATACGCAGACAGACTTAAGTTTCTCGTCCTACCAGTATTTCTTCATCAATATCATAAAAATTACAGAGGTCTAGTAAAAAGCAATAAAAACCAAATGAAAATAAATAAATCCAGACTGTATTTCTTTCAAAAGCATTTTTCACTTAAACTGGGTTACAGTCAACAGCTCCATCATGGACAATAATCTTTCTGTGCGCCTCACATACACTTCCACAGAGCTTTTTTTCTTCCATCCTTGCTAGAAAAGCATTTCCCCCCATTTTTCTTGCCTGAGATATGAATTGCTTCCATTGAAGATTCTCCCTAATTGTTCACCTCCTTTTTTAAACTTTCTTCGTTTTGACTTTTCTAGAAATGTTGCCCTACAGAAACATCTGGATCCCACAGAAACATACAGCTTTCCACTGACGCAAGCTCTTCAGCTCTATATTTGCCCACACAGGCCTATTCAAGCATTAGCATGAACTCCAGGCATCTCGGTAGTTCGTTCACATAATCCATAAATGGTTATCCTCATCATATCCATCAAAAACGCATACATATACTACCCTAGACTCCTCACTTCCAGTAAATATTTGGAAAAAAAATCGGAAAGCCTTAACCCATGTCAGGCAGTAGCATGCATCACAAAGAATCCTACATAATTATAGCATCCTCCATGCTTCAGAACTGCACCACCTCACATCCCTAGGGATGTCTACTCCTCATGAATATTGCATTTCCTTGCTACCTCGTATTATGGTCATACCTTATATGGATGTATTCTCATGCCTTTTACATTGCCATCAAGTAGTAAAATGGCACAACGCAGGAGACAACAAAGAATCTGAATCTTGCTGAGACAATTGAGAACCTAACGTTGTTGGAGTGGATGGACAGTGAAATCACCCATAAACAAGCAAGAATAATCTAAAGATTACAACCTAAACATTACACCTCCAGCTCCTTAGCGATGTCTACTGCAGCACTCACTGCTACAGTTCAGTGACAGAGCCGACAGATCTTGCAGTTCCCACCTTTCTTGGGGCTCCCAGCTTTCTTGCTCCCACCAAGATTTCACATGAACCTGAGACTGAATACACACTAAGTCAATGATGCCCACACGTCTGGTTCACCATGACAGAATGTGAAGACCAACTGAAAAGATGCCTCATGAAGAAAAAGTAACAAATACACATGCTCAGCTCCTCAGCTAGCCTTAGACCTCCTTCCTCTTTCTTGCCTTTTTGCCTGTCTTCATGTCCTAATTTTCTCCCCTTCCACACAAACAGCTCTCACTGTGCTCCAAGGTGCTACTTGCCAAATACCATTTCACCCTCTGACTCCTACGACTGCAGCAGAAATCTTGAGGAGCACCTGAGGATGACATGAAGGTGCCACCACGTGTGTAGGGGACCAAAATGCCCCTGTGCTGTGGGGTGAGTGGGTCTGAGACAAGAGGACAATGGCGTAGGGCCCAAAGCACAACCGTGAGGCTCCACACAAGGCACTAGGGAACATCACTGTCTAGAGGCTGCTGGCCAAAGCATGAAGCTGAGGGGAGCATCACTGACCGGTAGCATTGCTCAGGAAGAGATGACAGAGACTGAACACTCCAGACAGATCTGTGAGGGAGGAAAAAGCACATACCAGGCAGCTAAGCAGGGCCGTGGCAGCAAAGAGCACGCAAGGCTCTACAATGGCTATGGTTTTTCTCCCCAGACGGGACTCTGACTAAGATAAATGGAAAGAACAGGGAACAAAAAACAGGTAAAGGAGAACAATGGTTAAAGCAAGCACTTAGTTCTAAGAATAAAAAGCGTGGTCAAAAGTAGAGAATTTCATCAGTAGTTGAAGATTCGTTCTTTGGCTTCATTATTAATCTTAGGCTCTGACTGATCCTTTCCTGTGTTTTTCCCCACACAGTCCTGGATCTGATTCCACACACATGCTTTCAAACACTGAGCCAGACAAAGCATACAACCTATTACAAATGGTAACATACCGTCATTTAAATACTGGTGAGGACTTGGGACAAATGTAAAAGCGTGAAATGTAATTATTTACCCACTAGTAATTAAGTTTATCGACATTTAGAAAAAAGAAGACCATGCAAGCATTGCTAACATTGCAACTCATTAGGAAAAGGTAAGCAAAATCGTAAATTACTATCCAGGAACAGGGATTAATTTCTCATATTATATATGGAATAAAGACCTATTCTGTTCTCTCTTAAATAGATTAATGCCTCAGTGGAAGCCACAGAGAGAAGACAAAAATTTATACAAAAACATAAAGCACTTTACAGGTAGTAAGCTGATACTTCCAGATACCAGTAGCAAGAAGGACCAGTATCCACCAAACCCTCAGCACAAGTATTTTGATCATTCTTCCAGCGAATACTCAGGCAGCCTGCTACTAGCAAATAGCCCAGGTATCTCTTTGCATTAAAAATTGTACTATGAGAGGGAAAACCCACTTCGTTAATCAAAATTCCTAATCTGCATAGCTGGGGTAAATCTCACTACACAAATTCTTCGACTGAACATACTTCAGAGCATAGAATGTCTCTTTGCAAGCTTATGGAACCGTATAAATGATAATTTCTGTAAAGACTGGTAATTATTCACAGGACTATACTGACTTCAGTGGTGACCTAGACCTGAAGTTCAGTTACCAGAGAAAACCATAGCCTGGAGATACCATTTCCTTACCTTCCTTTATAATTTTATTTCCTTCCCTGTGTAAAAGTACCCGGGAAACCAGAATCAAGCTTCCCTTGACAGTCAAAAGTAAAAAGATTCAAGCATAGCTGAGTAACTTGAGAGTCTTCATTCCATTTGCTATTAAGCCTAAGTCTCACTGACTTTCACTGAGAGGGGCAGGCATCAGGGAGCCTTGGATTCAGCATCGCCCCCTCACTGCATATTTGAGTGCTTTTGGGGCTGGTTCTCAACTCTTGTAGCACCTCTGAGTACTACCTAGAGTGGAAGATACATCATCACCCTGCGCTGGGACATACCGTACTGAGGAACCGCCAGCATGAGTGGAACTTTGCATACAACAGAAACTCCAAACATTGCAGTAGACAAAACAGAATTGCGAGAGCTGACATTTGGCCAAGACCAAGTACACAGGAAAAATATTAAAATCTCTTCACTGGGGGGAAAAAAAAATACCAACCAAAAATGTTTTGTTTTGTTTGTTTGTCTTTCATCTTTGATAAGAAATACAAAACTGCTACTCCTCTATTCTCTTCACTGTACTGAAGGCCACTCCAGGCATTCCAGAAATAGGGAGAGCAAGTTTTCCCACAGGAAAGCACGCAAAACAGCTGAAATGTTTTTCTAGCGTTTCTTAAAACATAGGCGAGCTAAGTCACAGCTCTGAAATTAAAGCTGGCTGAGCATCCTCAGAACAGAGCAGACCTGATAAGGAGAGACTTCATCTTGCAAATACATTAAGGGCAAAGTCTGTGGTTTCCCTGGAAAGCCTGATCGCCGACTATTGGCACATCAAGGATGGAAAACAACAGATGCCCTGAGCATCAGTGGGAGCTGCAGGGCTCTGAAGAAGGCGACTGGCAACTCAGTAGGGGAGGGAGGTAAAGAAGTAAGCAGTTTCACACACATTCTTTAAGTCACTGCTAAGGATGCTGACTGGAAAAATCATAAAAGGAGCCACCTAAAGAGTCTGGGGTTCCCCTGGAAGCTGAGGAGGACATCAGGCAGTTTAAGAATGTAAATAGACTGAAGAAGAAATGCAGGGGGGAAGGAAAGGGGGAAGGAAAAAATATAAATAAAATGGTTGTTCAGGAAAATAGATGATGCTTACAGCAAACATGGAAGATTTAAAATGTTAACTATTTCTACACAGCTACTTCCAGCGCTGTAGCCTCATGGTAGCCACAGCTCCACTTGAAAAGAGCCTCTAAACCAAGTAATTCAGGAGGGCGTTTTCAAGGCATATGGAATAGGAGAAGTTGAAATCATTCAATCTGCTGATTTAATGCAACGACAGAAAACCCCATGGCTCTGCTGGCCAGAAGGTCTTTTATAACAATCTAATTTCACAGCCTTCACCTTTTTCCTGAACAGAGCAGTGGGAAAGTGACCTCCAGAATCCTAAAAGCCAGGGTGTTGCTCTCCACAGCATAATTCACCTTGTTAAAAATCTGAAACACTGCTAAGGTCAAGGTAACAGGCACAGCTTCTTCATGAAGCTCAGTGTACAATTACTTTACAGACAAAGACTTTGCTAGGATTAAGTGACTTATCAGTGCCATGTCCCATCCCACCCCCTGTTTATCTAATCAGTTTGGATTCCAAGGCCTGAGAGAATTGCCTCTGGTCTTCTATATGTAAAAATTGTGGTGCAGCAACACCTCCATCTCCACTGAGGCTTGCAAATACTACATAATATTGATTAATGTGCTTCAGAATTAATTTAACCGCATGCAGCTACATTAAAATTACTAAACATCAGGAGCGATTTTCTTGCATTTTGGGAACCACATGCAGCATATAGAAAAAGATCAATATATACACAAAGATTTAAAATTAAGTATTTTTTGGTTCTTAGAAAATCGGAACAACGTAAGACTGCAGTCCAAACAGCCTCCCCAGTTCAGTGGGGTTTATTGTCACTGTGGGAGGATGAATTCTAAAGGAGGAAAGACAATTCATTTTCCATGCATTTACCTAGTAGGAACTGGCCTCAAAAATAGGTCTTTTTATGTATATTATTGAACACACATCAAATGGGAGCAGCGTTCTTGGCTGCTCTGAAGGTGAAAATTACAAGTAGAAGAATAAATCACTGGTTACTACATTGTATGGATGATTCAGTGCCCATTCCATCCGCTGTAAGGCAGAAAAAGGGAAAGTACAGATGTGAAAATACATACATCCAGCGTTGTCTGGCTATGTACATACCAGACTTTCAGGGTCCTACTTGGGTAACCTAAATTCCAATAAAGTCTCAGTTCCTCCTCTTGTCCAGTGCCTGGCTCTGGGCCTCTGGATGCTCCCAGTTAACAGGAAAAGAGTCTCAGGGAGCTGGCTACATCCTACTGTAAGTACTGGCAGCACTGGAGCTTTTACAAATTCAAAGCAAAGCAGCATCCGAAACTTTGCAATAGCTGATACTAGAAATAGATCTCTCAACTTTCTGTTTCAGGAGGGAAGTGGAAACAAAGTCTGTAAGAAAATGCTACTTAGGGGCAAGGAAAGAGGATACCATGAGCTGGAACTCAGGAATTTAAGTCAATTACTATCTTGCTGCCACAGCCCTCATCTGCAAAGATGTCATGAGCGACCTCGATAACCAATGCTCATTGTTTTCATGTAATTTAGGTATTCAAAGACACCTAAAGACCTTAAAGATATGGAGCAAGATCTATCTGTTGCTTGCTTTCTTCATCACAGCCTCCAAATAATACAATGGAATAAGAACATTTCTTTCCTCTCACTTTTAACCTGCTCTTCAAATTGTAGCTCTTCAGCAAAATAACTTCCCATCTCAGCTGGAGACACCAAGAAACCACAAATTACAAATATCCAATTATCACTAACGCAGCAAATACAACTGAAAAAGCAATTTGAAACGTTAAAAACTGAGTTTAAAACACAGCCAGGCAATAGTTACACCTACTCAGGAGAGCAAAATGAGCTGGATTTGGCCACTGCCAACGCACAACATTTAAGCACATCTGATGGTTTCGGGGCAGGGCTTCACGGGCCACAGAGGTAGAACTAATCTAATCCAGCATCTCCCGCCTCTAATCCTAACTCCACTCTTCACATGCCTCAGTGAAAGAAGCAGGAATAATTCAGTATCTGATACAGCTGTATAAGCACGGCAAAACTCTTATCTAGTCAACCTGAGCAATACAACATTTCATCTCAGATTTGCCTTGAAATATCCTAGTAAGGATCGCAACACATGTAATTTGCAATGCTTACAGCAAAAGAGAAGAGAAAAAAGCCATGTGAACTAAAGAAACTCTTACTGACTTGGCAATAGCATTTGTCTTACCCAGATGGGGGAGGGACCCAAAATTCTAATTCTTTGTTAATACAATCCAGAACGAAAAATGATTTGCACGAGGGGATGTTCTTTGGTGCCTGTTGTGATTGCGCCCCAGGTACAGACATTAACAGCTGGCAGAGAACAGCTGGCAGAGAAGGTTACAGTGGGAAGGTCCCCTTCGGCACATATTGGCGACAGAGCATAATTTTTGAAAGGCACGAGAAACTTAACAGTAGAAGAGGCTTCACACAATCTGTCAACATCAATATTTCAAGCACCGAAGTCCACCACGTCTGGATACCCTGTCCAGTTCAGCCACCGACCCTGCTGCATCACTTCAGGCCAGCATCTTCTCCTCTCTGTCCCTAGACAAGAGGACAAAAATGACTAAAGAGGAGTGGAGAAGCCACCCGCCAAGATAGGCATTGCTGGTTTGGCTCCAGGGACAGAGGAGCAGCACTGGGGAGCAGACAGCAAACTGTGGCAGCCGCTTTGGACTGGAGGCAGGTCACAAACAGCAAGTTCACAGGACACACATGCCACCATTTCAACCAAGCCACCCCCAGAATAAACCCTAGGTGACCTCTCAACCTCATACAAAACTGCTGCAGCAGAAGCAAGAATACAATCTGAATCTCAAAGGTAGCCTTTCTGTTGCCTTGCAAATGAGACTGTCTTCCTGAAGATCCTCTAACCTAAGTCACTAATCGCCATCAAACCCTTTTGGTGGGAGTCCTGACAGACAAAAGCCCACTGCCCCACACAAGCATACTCATTCCCCAGAGGAGGTCCACCCTGGGAAACAAATGAAGCACAAGTGCCAGCCAGCCAACACAGCATTTGGGTTTTGAGGTTTTATGGAGCTTGTAAGGCAGATAAAAAGATCCAGTTCTGCCTTTAATCAACTGCAAACATTTTAAATCATCCTAAAGGTATTATTGTATGTCATTTATTTTGCCAATAACAAACAACAATTAACAACATTTCTGCCTAAATAATTTAAGCAGCACAAGGCCCTTAAAAAAACCTACACAATTTGTAAAAACAATTGGGGTGCAACATGATTAACCACCTCAGAGGATGGCAAGCCATTACACTGTAGGTAAATTAGACATGTTAGCCATTAATGACTCTAATGAGTCATATCCCTATCCTGACCACTTTGTAGTTCAAGATCAAGCAGTTCCCCATCTGACTGACAGACTATTATTCAGCATATGTCAAAGAGGAGGTGTTTCCACAGCAGAGAGTTTGACTACCCTTAGCCACTAGGGTCTTGAAATGTAAAGGATGCTAAGAGGGATCGCTTGCTCCTAGGCCATGCTCAACTCCAAATGCCCAGAATTTGACAACCTTAAAGGAAGGTACAATCAGCTGAGGAAAGGATTTTGGTAACCTCAATTTTATCTTCAGGATTTTCAGGATCTGTCCTTCCATTTAAGAACTCAGGCAGCTCTTGCAGAGACACCCACTGCACTGCTGGCAGCGGGGCTCAGCGTGCTCATCACGCCAGGATTACTCACGGAAGCAGAGTGTGCAGAGTCAAGGCTGAGAGCAGGCTCTAAACACAGACTCATATCAGAGTAAAAGGCTTAATCCCGCTCACTTTTTCACTCCCACAAACCCTCCTCACTCACAGCTGCAGTAAGGCAACACACACCTCAGAAGCAGCAATCTGTGGCTATTTACACGGCTATTTATATTTGAAAACCGATTCTGCAAATCCATATTCAAACATAAAACCCTCATGTAAACCATCCCACAGGCACCAGGACAGCCTGGGTCCTTGAACAAGCATGAGTTTACATGAGTCGGATCTTTACAGGATGTTTCTGTCTGCACAGAGAGGAGGAGGAACAAATAGGAGGAGGAAGGAGATTGAGGCATTACTGGCACTCAGCTGCCAGGGTTCAACCCAAACTACCCCAGACGTTTTCGCTAACCTTGTGAATTTACTTCCTGAGGCTAAGTTGTCTTTGATCCGGGCACAGAAGGCAAAGGCGGTAATAAAAAAAAAATAAAAAATTAAGTTTGAAAAATATGTTTTGATCAAGTTAATTACTCAAGCACAATAATCTACTTCAATAACAGGAGTCCAGTGAGTTTACGGGAGGAGAAAGCTACAAAACCATCAGATGTTTTCTCTGCATAGCAAGAACCTGGCTATTCAAATACCTGTATAAACACCACCGTATTATACAAAGGAGTCATTTTTAGCACAGATAAATTCAAATTAATTCTTCAAAAATGAGTAAACCAAAAATTGTTTGGTAACCAAAATGTGGCAGGACGGCTAGGAAGAATGGCAATTAATGTTATTCTTACAAAATAATGTATTAATAACATCTTAAAAGTCACTGAATATTAGGCTATTATGGAAAGCTGTATTACTTCAAAGCCTGCACGCAGGATTTCTGTGAAGCTCTATACCGCCTTCCCAGTTAAAACAGAGACCCACATCATAAGCAGCTTCCAGCTGACACTGAAACTTGGAGCTTTTACAGTGCTCTTGCACAGAGACAGCAGGACTGTAGCAAAGAGCAGGACACTGTTTCTGTTAAATCACCTCACAACATACAGCAGCTCACCTGGCACAGACTTCAGTTTCATAGCATTCTACCAATGTTAAGAGAAGCACATTTACACAGCAAAAATAGAGTTCTACGGCACAACCGTTCCTACATTATAGCAGACTCACTACATATCACTTTATTTTTTGAAGCAGATTGATTTAAGGCTCACTGTATTTAGCGCTGCACCAACTCATCAAGAGACACAGACAGAAACAATAGCTCCTTTTATTGCAAGAGACTCTCTTCAACAGCATCTCTGAGATAATCGCTGTGCTTAGGGACTGGAAAAACATATGGGTAAGTAGAGCAGTTGACGAGCCATGCAGAGTTTTGGTTACTAAACCATGTGGCAGAAACGGTCTAAAAAACTTGTTTGTAAACTGAAGCTGCAGCAGCGTGATCAATCTTCAAACATTTCTTTTACAGATGTGAAAAATAATACATCAAGCTCTATCCTACATCACCAATCAGGGTAATTTTTTAGAAGTCTGGATTCATCTACCCCCCAAAAATGGGAATCTGTGGCAGAATAGGAATAAGATGAATCAGTGTGCAAGAAGATCAACCTAGTTTCTAGAGTTAGTAAGTATTTCAGGGAAACAATATTGTATCAGTACCTAATTGCTACTCTATATTAAAGGGAGGACTTCTTTCAGGCCTACCAAGGAGATGATTTTAACACACATCACCCCTCATTGCTTATATTTCCTGTAAACTTCAGGGACTAAAGGAATAACGTGCTTTTGAAAGTTTCTGTTATCCCAGCAGACAAGATATTAAGTCATCCCATGCCGGCTCCAGTTGACAACAAACGCAAGTTGAGTTGCATTCAAAAAATACCAAAGAATGTCAAATAAAGCTGTTAGCTACTTAAAAAAAAAAAAAAAAAAAAAAAAAAAAAAAAGAAAGAATGAAAAAAAAAGTCCTTTGGAAATGGGATCTGATTCACTCCAGCACTTACTATAGAAAGAGGGCCTTTTTGCAGAGCAGTTTGATTACCGATCGCTGATCTTTCATGTGCTACTAATGAGGAAGGGAGAAAACCCGATTTCCCTCCCTTTTCTGGAGGGATGCTGGACTCTCTTCTAACTGTCTGCATTTCACCCAGGCATATGAGAAGCATTTGAATAACCCCTTTTAAGCCAGGGGTCATTGAAAAAATCACCACCACCACCACTGCAGGGACCTGGTTCTCCACTGCTATCAGATGTGGCACCCTGAGCTGCAGCGTTCCTCCTCTCCTGTGCAGCCGGGGAAGGTGAAAAGGGCCCCGAGGATCGTCGCCATTTCCCAGCCAGGGAAAAGGGAGAGGAAACGGGAAAAAAAAGATGCCTTTTCACGTGGTTTCTACAACAAACTGCAGCGAGTCAAGGACCAGCGCGGAGCTTCCAAAGTGTTCCTCAGAGAGAGGATGCTGACAGATGCTGACAAAGAACCAACATCCACACAGACCTCACCGGGCGCATCCCAGGGAGATCCTAGGAGCCCTGGCAGCGGGCAGGCACCCACAACCAAAAAGCCAAGGCAGGCTCTGAGCCCTCCCTTGCTTTGCCAGCCGCCAGAGAGGGGCTGCTGGAGCAGCTGTCAGCCAGGGAGCCTGAAGCATCCTTTTGTGCGAGGCAGCACCGCAACCCTCAGCAAGGCATCCAAGACGGGCTTATTTCCCTGCAAGGAGGGAAACCTACGCGCCGAACCCCCTTTCTCCTCCCCGCAGCAAAACACAGCCACCCACCCAACCCCAAAAGTTTTGCTGGGCCCTGCCTGCCTCTCGCCCGCTGGGGAAAACACCAAAAACCAAAATAAACACAAAGGGTCGAGTAGAGGGGGGGGAAAAATAAAAGTTTGGGGCTTGGCGGGATGGAGAAGGAATCCGGCTGGGGTTATTCGTGCGGCTCCCCGACCCCGGCTCCGGTTCTTCGTCCCCCAGCCCCATCCC
>VXBW01005306.1:1408867-1464528 GCA_013400375.1 Thinocorus orbignyianus
CCAGCGCGCCCTGGCGGGCATCGTCCCCCAACTCGGGGGGCGGCGGCGGCAGCGACCCCGGCCCTCCTTCTCCTTCTCCCTCCCCGCACCGTCCCCGCACCGCCTTGCCCTGCCTTGCTGCGCCCCCGGCTGGTTCCCCGCCGCCAGCCCCGGGTTGAAGAGCCTGGGAGCCTGCGCCTGCCCGGTCAAACTGCATCCTATCGAGCTATTTTTTGGATAAATTAGTAAACCGGGATGGATGGGTGGGTGTGCGTGCGGCAAACTTAAAAGAAGAGCGTGCTCCAGCCAGCAGCATCGTTACCAAAGGAGCAGCTCGTACCCACTGGTGTGGTTGGGTCTTTGGAGAAAATACACTAAGGGTTATACCCTCGGTCCGGAGGTGGGCGGTTGATGGGACATCCCAGCCTGGTTGGAGTTGTCGCTGTGCTATTCAGTGTGCTTTTAGCTTTTTTTTAGCTTTTTTTTTTAGCTTTTCCTTGGGACGGGATCAAGTATGGCCAGCCGAACCTTCATCAGACAAAAAACAACCCAACCAACAACATGAAAAAATCAGATTATGAGAGGAGCTCGGAGGGATTTTTGGCAATGCTTTCTGATGCTTAAAGCTTTGCCAACCTTTACTTATTTCAACAGAGGATGTCTGTGACGAGACCGTTCCTCAGAATAATGATTTTGGTTTAATAACTTCGGTTGTTTGACTGAAGTGCCCCATGCATGGGAGGGTGGGGAGAGAAGCCACCCAGAGACCAAGGAGCAGCAGCATGAGCCTCGCACAGCTGCAGCAATGCCCAGCTCAGGCTTCCCACTGGGAACCAGCTCCCTGCCCCCTTGGAGGAAGGTGGCCCTCAGCCAGCCAGAGCGTGGTCATTCCATGCCACAGCAGAAAGCACCTCTCTGTGGTGATCAGGTAGGCTAAAATATGGGAGACTTGTTCAACTCCTCTCTGCAAGGACCTCAGAGGTTGTCTCCAATTTCAGAGCCTGGTCTCTGAAATTGGCCATTGCATAAAAGGCAAATTCAGCCTGGGTTGGTACCGTCAGCTTGTGCTCAGCGTTTCCAGACCCACCTTATCAGACGCTGCAGACTCTCACATCTGTGACTACTTGAAAGGAGGTTGTAGAGAAGTGGAGGGTTGGTCTCTTCTCCCAAGCGACTACCGACAGAACAAGAGCAAACAACCTCAAGTTACACCAGGGGAGATTTAAACTGGATATTAGGAAAAATTTCTTCACCAAAAGGGTTATCAAGCATTGGAGCAGGCTGCCCAGGGAGTTGGTGGAATCACCGTCCCTGAAGGTATTTAAAACATGGTGAGACTTACGGACATAGTTTAGCGGTGGTTTTGTCAGTGTTAAGTTGATGGTAGGACTGGGTGATCTGAAAGGTCCCTTCCAACCTAGACAATTGATTCTGTGACTCCATAACCCTAGGAAGAGTTTTGTATGAGTTAGTAGCCAGCTGCTTTCCAGGCTGTAAAGCTGCAGAGAAACAAAAATTACACTGCACATGTGAACGTGCATTACTGGAGATAGATGGGTTCATCAGCTCATCTGAATTCTCCCACAGGGAAAACCAGCTGTGAACATACTGCCATGAACCTGACCCTCTGTGAGTTGTCCTTACTCGTGGGAGCAACCTGCGCTGTAGCCAGGGGCTGTACTCACAAACAGAAGGGCTACTCAGAAAAGTAAGGGACTTGCTGGGTCAGCATCAATCGCATATTAGAACTGCCACACCGAAAATATTGTGGCTGGAGGAGTCCTCTTTTATTACGCACCATATAAAATGGAAATAAAATGTGTATGAAAGTGTCGTGGTTGTGACCAAACAGAAAAGACAGATGGTGTGTTCCCCTCCCCCCTTTAAGAAAAAAAGAGGAGAGAAAGAGGTCTAGGAGTTTAGAATGAACTGAACTACTTTAATGAAGTATTAATACTAAAATTAAAATAAGAAAATAATAAAATAGATACAGTATATGCAAAACTGTATCAAACTCCCAGGATGATGATCACATCACCAGCAGGCATCAAGAAAAGTCCCAGACTTGACTTGGTGAGTGACAGGAGCTGGATTCCAGATCTGGAATCAGGAATGCTTGGATCAGGGTCAAAGGCAGGCAAACAGATAGGATCCTCCTAGGACGTCAGCCATCTAAGAAAGAGAGTTGACCCTTTGATCCATCAGCTTTTATACTGTCCTGTCTGCTCCTCCCTGCAGGTGTGACCCCTCTACGCTTTTCTGCTTCCGACCCTCCAACGGGGCAAATAACAAAATTCCCTCACCTTGGTTGTTCTAGCAATAAGTATAAGCAAGGGTCTCTCTGCACATCATTCCTTGGTATAATCAGGTCTTACCACTGTGAGAGTAAAGAGTTTTCTGAACAATGTGCTGTTAATTTCAGAGTTTAGTTAGTTAGAAGAGGTCCAGCTAAAAAAGTAAAATTGTAAAAGAGAAAATTGGTTCGTTTTACCTCAAACCAGGACAGAAAGTTGCAGTGGAACATGTGCATACACACGCGCACAGGCTTCAAACATACCCATTAAGCAAGCAGGCACTTCCCTTGTTAGCCGAGTGCCTTTTCCCTGGGGACTCAGACAGATTCTGACCTCATGTCTGACATTTGCTGAAATTTCGATCCAAGCAGCTGCTGTCAGGAAGCCATCATTCATAATTTAGCATTGTTTAAGGGGGCCTGTTCATGAGAAGGTCATGTCTGATACAGAGAGGGACATAAATTTGGTCTCACAAGTAATCCCTCCAGATTATGATGAAGCGTAGGGGAGAAAAGCAGAGCAGGGGAAAAAAGCTTGTTGATGTTGTTGCTGCGTCTTTTCTTTCTGTTACAAATGATCCACAGCTACTCTTAGGGAGAAATGTGGATTTGTGAGGTGTCAGAAGTCCTCTTCTGCTTTCAAGACCAGCTGAAAATTGACAGTGGATGATCATAGAATGATGGAGTGGTTCAAGTTGGAAGGGACCTTAAAGATCATCAAGTTCCAGATCTAGATGATATGATGTGTTCATTTGTCCACCTCTAAGGAGAACAAAGAGGTGTGCTTAAAGAGAAGTTTCAGAACAGGTGGCTACACTCCTCAAAGCCTAGGCAGATGGGCATCTAAGAAGAAGCCTCACAGACAATCTTGCAGCGCTGTTTGCTGTGGCCTCCTCTGGCAAGAACTTGGGCCCTGAGTGAAACCTGTTTCTCCAAAGGGTGCAGGGTCATGGATAAAACCAGATCCAGCATGCGCAGTAGAAAGAGAAACCTGACTTAAAACAGGGCAAAAGGCAAGGCTTCAGCGATGGGAAATGAAACAGCCTGGCTAGATGAGACTTCAGGTGCAGAAACTGTGCAGAAGTCACTGAATTATGGTTGTGTGTGTCAGTTTTCCAGGAGCCGAACCTTCTGATAGCCCATTTATTTAGGGCAAAATTTCTACGCTGGCCTCAGAAGGGTGTTTCCAAATATATTGATTGAAACATACTTGTGTAACAGTAACAAAATGCACAGTGACGTTTATACACAGCAACTAGAACCACAACCTCTCTAACATTTTTAAATAGGTCTCTGAAGTTGAGGTTTTTTTTCCACAAGAAAGTTACCGTTACCCTTGATGCCGTGAAAGGAGAAATCAGGACTCAGTAGACAGGGTGACTATTAAACAGGTATTCTTTATTGCAGCGCTGGACACACAGGGGATTGCTCCTCCAAATGTGCGTGCCAGGTAAAGTTAGTTTAACGATATATATGCACGTTATACATCCAGAGTCATGATATTTTGGGGAACTAATTAACATATTCATTATTTTCCGATAATTCATTACCATACCCTACCAGCCTCTCGGAACCCCCTTGCTCTTCAGAGATAAGTTCCTTCTCCAAGATTACACTGGTCTGGCTTCTACGTTTGCTACATGCACACGGGTCTAGAAACAACTGTCTTGCTACTTATCATACCCCTGCAGTGGGGTTGGCCACCGTTTGTGGTCAACCAAGTTAGAAAAACAAAAACTCGCAATATTTGCTAACTCATACTTATGCCAAGAGCAGCCTAGTTATGTCAAGCAAACCTTCAAACCATACTTCAGCCTTATTCCTTAATTCACCCTTCTCCCCATTTCACAGGGGAGGTAGAGACCTGAAAAGATTTGACTGACAACTGAGCTAGATTGGTAACAAAGACTTCTTCAAGCCTAGTGCACAGCTGTAGGACACACATTACAGAGAAATTCGGCTGTAATCCAGACTCTTGGGTGCACTAACAGCTAATGTTAGCTAAGTGCAACAAAATTATTATGGATATTATTACACGGACTTACTTCATTTGGACCCAGACAGGGAGACAATGTAAAGCTTGGTTAATGGGTGAACAATAGTGAAAGTTTGCTTCTTCACAAATATAATGAAGGGTAAGAGCAAAGCTGGGCACAGAGATTGTCCACCAACACACAGAGATAAAACTAGAAAAAAAAATAGTCTTATTCTCTGTGCTGGGTGACAGCACAAAGCACTAGTGAAGGAGACCAAAAGTCTCCTGTGAGTTAACGAGGTTTCAAAGGGAAGGCAGCCTCAACACCGAGGTCTGCAGTGTTGCCCAAAGAGGACATCAGCTTCATCACTGGCAGCTCAAGTGATGAAGGACTTGGGAACCATCGCTAGAGCAACCTGTGCATTCCTCTGCTGAACTTCAGTTGCACTTTGCATCCCAGACCACAGCAACTCTTTCATAGTTGTCAGCTAACAACGTGATCCTGCCGGTGCTGCCCAGGTTACATGGACTCTGGACACACAAACATCTCTAGGTCTGGAGCTTTGTCATGCTTACTTTTCTCAAGTTCCTTATTCAAGTATGATTCCCTTTAAAAACAGATTAAGGGCCACGCTTTCACTGTGTTTTGAGGTCAGCCCAACAAAGCATTTGAAAGGCAAGGAAATAAGAGTTTTCTTTCTTGAAAAGAAATATAGGAGATGGATTACTTTGTCTTACAAAATGTCACACTGTGATGTCTGCCATCTAGAATGCAAGTTTCACAAGTCATTAATTCAACCAGATGGTGGTGCAGAGCCTAATAGGTAGCATAAGCTGGCTGGGAGCATAAATATCAACAAAGCAGCCATTCTTTTTCTTTTTTTTTTTTTTCTTTTTTTTTCTCAGGCACAACATACTTTTCAACCTACCTGTTCTTTTTTGTGGGAAATGTGACATCAAAGGGTTCAACTTGTATTTTAAGGTTGTTGCACAAAGAGTCATGTGTTGGGTTCAGAGAGGATAGCAGACAATTGCCCGTACACCAGAATCGAAGCAAGAAACAGAACTTCTGATGTGACATTACACAGGCATTTGTTCACGTGTCCCCTCGCACCAAGATGACAAGGGCAGTTGTACCATAATCAACGGGATCTCTGATGAACTGGAAGGACCAAAATATAGGTAGACATAGAAAAAAATGCCATACAACTCAGGTAATGCATTCAGTGACGTATTGGTCATTCAAAACCCAATTATTAAAATAAACAAAATCCTGTCTTTTGCAGGCTTGAAGAATCACACAGACCTGATATCCCTGAAAAGCATTTGGGGGTGGAAAAAATGCACTGTGAAGTGCCATGTAAAATCTGTTCCACAAATGAATACAGTGGCCCTTTCCCAATGGCAATGTTCACCCTGAGCTACAGGAAGGCCTGGAAGTGACTACCCAAAAAGCCTGCGCATTAGTACTTATCATAAGCAGCTTAGGAAAATACAACAGAAAGATAGAGTTGACTGACAAAAAGTTAAGCAGCTGAACTTCCACTTTCCCCCTCTTCTCCAGGTTCCTCGGTTGCGGCTGAGCAGACACAGTTGCTCAGCCCCTGCCAGGCAGTCTGTGCTCGTAAGATTTCCAACCCAGCAGTGCTTGGGAAAGCTTTGAAATGTAGGCCACTTAACCAAGCTGCATGAAACCACCAAGCTTTTTGATGTCAGGACACCAGGAAGCTCTAAATTGCAGTGAAAGCTGTTATTTGTAGTCACCGTAACCACAAACTGAGAAAAAAAGGAGATGGCTCTCTCTTACTAGAATTGTGCCTTTTCAGAGAGGCAAATGGAAGTTAAAACATTATCTATGAAGCCTTAAGTAGTAGCTGCCCGTACTCTGAAGAGTATAAAAGTGAAGGAGCCTGTGACTCCAAGTAAGGAGTCCTGTGTACTTGGAGTAAACAGGACACCAGGAAGCTCTAAATTGCAGTGAAAGCTGTTATTTGTAGTCACCGTAACCACAAACTGAGAAAAAAAGGAGATGGCTCTCTCTTACTAGAATTGTGCCTTTTCAGAGAGGCAAATGGAAGTTAAAACATTATCTATGAATCTTTAAGTAGTAGCTGGCTTCACTCTGAAGAGTATGGAAGTGAAGAAGCCTGTGACTTCAAGTAAACAGAGAGTCAAAACAAAGAAACTCCAGTGGTTTGCAAGATGGGGGGTAGATTTCTCTAAGCTGACACTGAATTCTCTGGATACCTGCCTCCAGCTTCTTCTAAGTTTGAACTGGATTTAGTTTTGACTTCTGTTTCTAGGTCACGAGCAGGAAGAGGAGCTCTCACAACACCTGTCGTGGTTACTCGGTGGTGGTTTTGATGTTGCCTGCACTGGGTGTCAGGGCAATCATCACCTACTTTCTATTTCCAAGCAGGAGAGGAAAGGTGTGTCAGAGAGGTTTTATTACAACACTGTCAGTTGCTGGGGTGCTCTACCCATTCCCGTGGCTGTGATTTATAACGGCTAATACCAGAAATGGGTGAAACCTGGCCTTGGAAAGGCTCGAGACAGGCTCAGTGCCTAAGCTGCCTCCAAAGGGACCTGAGTGACTGAAAGGGTGTGCAGACTGCGTGCTGGCTTGAGGTTTAGAGGGGAATTTTATCTTGCAGTCCCAGCTGTCGCAGCTCTGTGACAGTAAATCGCGTTTGACGTTGTGGTGTCCCACTAATAGCACAGGAAGCATTTCCAAAGGGTGATACTACTAAGTACAAATCTGGCTACCAGCCACCTCCTTCCATCTGAGGGAAAGGAGAGCATAAGAAAGGATTTTTAGGAGGAAGATGTGCTCACACACTTGAGATTTGTGGCAAACTTGAAAGCCTCTCTTCAGCACTGAAAAGAAAACACAACTCTGCCCACATGTAGTTACATACTGTGGATCCAACTGTCAAAATACTTCCCACAGCTGAAACCTGGAAAAGAGACGTGCACTTTATTGCTGCTGAGACCTATTATTGGAATAAATAATATGCTATGTTTTGCACTTACAATAATTATAAGCATCAAGCATTTTGCAAAGTCTGCGTTTTTTTCCTTCAACAGATTTTCAAAACCCATGAATGCTGAATAAACAGGTAATTGCTCAGACTGAAAGTTGGGAGTTTTCTTTGCACATGTTTGTAGTTTTACAATGATATAAGTTAGTTGTTGGAGGCTGAAGAGGGAATGAATGTGTAAGAGCAGCTAAGTACATCTTCAAGTAACACTTCACCACAGCACAGGACTGATGTGACAAAGGAGGCTTTATTCACCAGGGCTAGAGTCATTATGATTGCCAAGTCTGGAGCACTAATAAGGGCTACAGTCTGGTAAAGTCTCAGTCCGTGGCTTTAACTAAAGCCTTTGGTATTCTGCCTTGGGTACCATGCTCATCAAGGTTAATAATTCAAGTGTTGTTTGTTTTCCTGCATGACACAGATCAGAGAAGCAGATAGACTTGGGGTTTAAGTCATTATCTGCTCAAACAGTGATTCCAAATTTTTGGGTGATCTATTCGAAATATTCCCAGGATGTTTAATTCCGGTGACTCATTTTATGATTATTCAACCATTGACATCCTTAGGAGTCAGATTTCCAGAGGGGTTAATTACTCACAACTCAGATGATTCATAGTCACTCTAAAATATCATTATAGAACCATAGGAAGAGCACATTACACCCAGAGAAACTCAGCAAGACATTTTTGAACTCATACCCATCAACCCCTCTAATGAAACAAGGATCTGATAAACCAAATTCTACCAAGCATGTCATCTAATTTCATAAGAAAGTGAAACATACCTTTCTGCGTGGGGAAAAAAACGAGGAGCTTGTAGAGTTTAAATTGATTTTCAATGTGTCTGCTAGATTCTCTGAAGATTTTCTTTCTCCCAACTCCTAACTTTGAAGAATACAGTGACAAAGTTAGCTTTTTGTATGTTTATAGCCTGTCCAGTAACAAGGTTCAGTCAGTTTATCCATTAATTTAGGAACATTCCTTCTGCTCCTTTAGGAACACTCAGGTACTGTAAAAAGGTATACTAACCTATTTTATCTAGTAACATAATTTATCCCAATTTTCTAATATGATAATCCGAGTATAAGTCTAAACATTCAGGAAGTAACTACCGTATCAGTAGCTTACCATTTTATTGCTTTCTGTGTTATCTCTGTAGCACACCAGCCTTTAATTTTTAATACCTTCCTTGAATTCTGTAATCTGCCTTTCATGAGCAGTATGTTTTGTCCCAGCTGCTCTGCAAGCCATCCAGTTGTGTCTCTCAACACAACTGCTGCATAATCTTCAAATATTAGCTAGATTATTAAAAGAAAAAAAAAAACAAAAAACAAAACAAACAAACAACCACCAGCACCACCACCAAAAAAAACCAAAAAAAAACCCAAAAAACAAAAAAAAAAAACCCCCAACCCCCCCCAAAAAAAAAAACAAAAAAAAAACCAAAAAAAAAAAAAAAAAAAAAAAAAAAAAAAAAAAAAAAACACAACACAGTTTAAAACCCAGGAAGTCAGATGGGTATGTTTGCGTTTTCAGGTTAGAGTTCCCAAAGCAACAATATGTACGCATGTGCTCAGTTACATTTACATGTTACAATTATATGCATCCCGAAACAACACACATAGACTTCATATCCATTTATAACCTCAAAAGCTAAGGAAGAAAATAGATAATATTAATATTTTCCTCACCCGTCTAAGACTAAGAAGGAAATTTTCAAAAGGTTCCTCCATCCCACAAGTGCTAATTCTCCAATCTTCCACGTCCTTGGACATTTGAATATTTACAGCTAAGACCTCACTGCTCTTAGAAGCTGTATCAGCACTTGGGTATTTCCCCTCTTTATTCCAGCCATACACAACTTTTTATCTGTTCTCTGTGTGATTTCACATTCTTCTCGCTAATCCATCAGTCTTGAGACCATTCTGAGGCTCCAGGTATCTTCAGTCCCCACTCACCTACAACAGCAGGATTTTTTAGCAACTAAGGAATTTTTTTTGACATTACACCAGGGAATGGCCAGAAATAGTTTAATTCCTTGTCATGAGATTTTCTTGGGGGAAAAATAAGCATAGCCAGTAAAATGCAATGGAGGTGAAATTTGTATTTCATTTGATTTCCTGTCATCTTCACAGATTATATTTTCCCTTTCTCTTGCTGCTTCACTCCTACTCATTCTCATAATCTGTAAATGACTTTCGTCTCAGATATTTCCTGTGCGTTAACTGCATTTCATTGGCTGCCAATTCAGTCTTCTGTTTCTGGCACTGGCATTTGTATTTAGGCAACATGCTGAAAATTAATATCATAATTATACCATTCAAGCAAATCACATGAATTAAATCTGTGTCTAGCCAGACAAAAATATCTTTGGTTGTCATTGGAGTGTATGGGGTTTTTTCCTCCTCAAGGAGCATCACAAGATAGTAGAAAAATTGCTTTTCTGCGGTCATAGAATCATAGAATGGTTAGAGTTGGAAGGGACCTTAAAGATCATCAAGTTCCAACNTCTCTTCTCCAGGCTGAACAGCCCCAGCTCTCTCAGCCATGTTCCATGGACAATTACTCCGCAAACGAAAAGCAGTGTTCAAACTCTTCTCCTTTTTAAACACCACCTTTTACTTTTTCTTTTGTGTTATTTCTTGTGAGATATTTACTCTGATTTTCTTGGAGTTCCCACAGAAAAACATGATACCCTTTATTCTGAACAAACTTCTAAACAAACCAAGCTAGCAAGGCCACGTAGCCCACTCTTAACTGCTGGGACACCTACAGCATAGCTAAGGCTAAGGAACACAAGGCTAAGGAAATGCTGCAGTGAAACATGCAGTCTTCTGCTGGAATTAAAGAAAGCAGGAACCTGGCACTTCCTTGTGTGCGGCTATGCTAGAAATAGTATAGACAACTTCTTTTGTATTTGCCCAGTTGCGATATCCATTTTGCCTAAACTTTAACGTTCTTGTATTCTACCACCACACGAAGGTATCCCATGTTTCCTAAAAAGGCTTACATTTTGCTACAGCTTTTATACCGACATTTCATTGACTGCTCTTGAACTTTGCTGTTAAACGCTGTCAAAAAAAGCTCACACGAGGCCTGCAAAGGAAGAAAAATTACCACAATAGCAACTGATCTTTAATACTTAAAAAGAAACACATTCTGCACTAGATCCGCTTTACAGTAGGCATTTGAGAACAATTGGCCATACAAGTTTTTAACAGAACGAGATACAGAGAAGTAAATGACACACTGTTAGTATTTTGCACAGACTGGCTGTTTGATATCCAACAAATCTATGGTTAACCCACCAAAGTCATTAATCACTCAAAGCCTCTAATGTCAGACTTCCTAACGGCTTGGGCAACTGCTTTGAAAAGCCCCACCTCGTTTCCTGTCAAAGAAAGTTCTCTCTTGAGTACAGCCAGGGTGCCTGAGAGATCAGCTGCTTGTCCCGTAGACCTTTGTAATTGCAAGTAGTAACGACATTGTAGTTCATTAAATTAAATGAGACAATTTAATCGTTTTACTGCAGAATATCAAGTTATATTTATGCACATGTATTTGAAATAACATTATCACCAAGATCTGAGCAAACTCCTGTCTGGGCTACTTGCACATTTCAATTTACTATAAGTGATTTGGACAGCGATTTAATTGCTGTAGTACAAACCCCTTTTATTTCGGAGGACTCAGAGTCTAGAGTTCAGACAGATCACAGTAAACCTTTGTTCCTAGGAAAGGAATAAAAACTCCATTTGGCTTTATACCACTCTAATTATATTATTTAAACAACATCAGTTTTTTCATAGGCAAGCTGACTGTAAAAAGTGATGTCTGTTTATCCCCATAAATAATTAAGCCAATTCCTTCCTGCCAGAAAGTTACCGGCACACAAGTTAGGAGCACCAGCTCAGGCCATATCTGAGTAATTGGGAAGAAGGATTCTCAGTTCCAAACTGAATCCTTGTAAATCTATAGAGTGTGAAGTCCTAGGAGTATGAAGGATCTCAGAAGGTGGTACAACTCCTCCCCTGATCAGAGGCGCGCATGCAAGTCCTTAAAGATGCTCATTCTAACCAGTTCTCAAAGCCATTTTGTGGAGGATAACACTGACCTCCCCAGGCCACGTGTCAGTGCTTCCTGCTCCTCATGACTGCAAACCTGTGCCTGTGAATGAAGTCTGAACCTTTTCTGTTCCCCCACAAGCCTGTTACTTCCTCTGCTGTCTGCTTCAGGCCTAGGAAACAACCCTTGAAGACTGTTGCCAGCTTTCTGTTTCACCCATTGCAGCTGAGTCAGCCTTTCCTTGCAGATCATGTCTTCTGAACTTCTGAGCTCTCCTCTCCATTGGGCCCAGATCTTACTCGAAGAGCAGCAATGAGAAAGAGGCACAGCACTTCTGCTGAGTTGTGAGCGAAGCAGCAGCAACATTTCAGATGTCCTCTCCTTGTGCCTTCCCTCATGGCACCTTCCTTCTCACCAACAGCATAACATTGTTGACTCACATTATGTCCGTAATCTCTGGATTATTTTCCATAGGTATGTGTGCCACCCAAGTCTAGTTGTACATGATAGTTCTAATGAAGATTTGTTGCTGGGAACAACACCATGATGACATCTGTCAGAGTACTTCTTTCATCCTTGAAGGTGTAAGAGGAAACCAGGAGCTTTCCTACATGGACCTCACACACACACGTGTATGTGAAGGCCAGGCTGGATGGGGCTTTGAGCAACCTGCTCTAGTGGGAGGTGTCCCTGCCCATGGCAAGGGGGTTGGAACTTAAGGAGCTTTAAGGTCCCTTCTAACTCTCACCATTCTATGACTCTATGAAGAACAGTTGTCTGATCACACTGCACCTTTTGTAGGCAGAGGCTGGAACTATCATGGCAGGTAGAGTCAAAAAGCAGGGTGTAGAGAGGTGTGAAAAGTGGTGTAAACAGCCTTCTGACTTTCAGGTAGAAACGTGTACAAGCACACACAGAGAATATATGCGTGTCAAACGTGCACACTGAAATATTTTTTTCATTGACTTCCAGAAACCAAGCCAACAACCAATGCCTAGATTTATATCAGATAAGAGATTTTTTTTCAAACATCACTGACCAGCTGGGTAGAAATATACGGCTATTCTTCAAGAAAGAGGAGTAAAAGTGTGATTGTATTTGACAGTTAGCTCATCCAGGACAAAAAGGCAAAGAACTAGACACTGTTCCATGACGTTTAACTCAGAGAGACAACAAATTCCAGGTGGAGAAGCGCAGGAGGGACACCTCAAACCATCAGCCATGTCTTACTGCAGTAAAACATAGCAACTCTCATAGTGGGATTCAAGCAGTTGAGTCAGTCTTTTTGGCCCTCACCATAAATCTGGACAACAGTCTAGATCTTTGCAGACTGATTCAAGCCCTGATGATGAAAATTTTCACATGGGAGCAAGACATTCCTGTCATTTTTTGTTGGTAGACACTCTATTTTGTGCTCTTTCCTTGTTTCTCCTCTTTTACTGCTCCACCTGTTGCCTTTCCCTTCTTTGCTCAGCCCCTCTCCTTCTGCAGTGGCAAGAGGGAAATAGTCAGGAGACATCAAGCTCATTCTGAACTGATGCGCTCTGCTGCTTGTTGTGGAGACAGTCAAAACCAGGCAAGGGTATTAGAAACACAAGAGCATTTCCCCTTCAATAATTAGTGTTCTGACACTGTCCACGGAAAATGGTGGCGTGAATGCACTATCGCTAAGTTTCTTTCTCTTCACGTGGCCTCTGGGTAAGTTTAAGAGTTGAGACATGTAAGATTAAAAGATTAAAAGCCCGTTTGCAGGTTTTTGGCATGAACAAGAGATCCCTCCAGGCCATTCTCCAATCACCCTGCACACAGAACTTCCATTGCCAGGGTAAATGGGTAACAAAACATGAGCACTCAGCGCAAGGGCAAGATCTAAGCACTGGGGGAGACAGAGGTGGGAGATTAAGACAATTTAAGAACAAGCAGCTCTTCCATTTCACCTTCTCTCAGCCATTTCCACTCATGCAAACAGCACCCAGCCTTGGACCGAGGCCAAAGTATAAATAGATCATCAATCTCAGTAAAAGCTTGAAAATTGAATTACAGCTCTGCAATGCAGATAGCTCCGCTGTCCTGTAAGAAGTGTGAACAGAATCCCCAGTTTCTGAACTTAAACACGGCAGCCTCCGTGTTAAGCAGAGTGAAAGCAGAGGGCAAGCGTGGATGTTGTTGCCAACCTCTGGTTAACCAAACTCTCCAGAGATAGGGAAGGGAGAGAAGGAAGAGGGAAGCACAACCCAGGGCAGGATCCCAGGAAAGGAAGGTGCCACTGGGCTACGGAGAGGGCACAGGTAGCCTGGACAGAGGAAGGAGGCAGGATGAGAAAGGGTTGTCGTCTGCAAGAGCTTTCACTTAATCCTCTGGCTTTTAGAGTGCACATCAGGAGATAGCGACAACTCTTCAAAGCTCACCAGGCTTGGCTGCACTCCCTTAAATTGTAAGAGCTCTTTTGAGGTGAATATTCTGCTCACAAGGTTATAATTACTCTGATATTTCCAAAATCTTACAAGGTTTCTGGCAAAGACTCTCTTTGAAGTGCTACAGACATCTGATTTCAGAAAAATAAAACCTAAATAGGAAATAATCTAGGTTCTCTCCTCCCTACAATTTAAGGACATATTTCTGTACACGTTAATGGGAATGCTTTTGCAACCAAAATAATTGTGCGTCATTCAATGTGAATGTGCATGTTTGTGTTAAAAACCTACAAGTCAATTGAAATGCAACCCCTGCTTCCATGAACAAAATTAACAATTTTGAATTCCAGCTTCTACTCAGCCACGAGACCCCACCTGGAGTACTGTGTCCAGCTCTGGAGTCCTCAACACAGAAAGGACATGGACCTGATGGAACGGGTCCAGCAGAGGGCCACAAAGATGATCAGAGGGCTGGAGCACCTCTCCTATGAGGACAGGCTGAGAGAGCTGGGGCTGTTCAGCCTGAAGAGAAGGCTCCAGGGAGACCTTTTAGGATCTGAAGGGAGTTACAGGAGAGCTGGAGAGAGACTCTTGGTCAGGAAGTGTAAGGACAGGACAAGGGGTAACGGTATTAAATAGGAAGAGAGTAGCTTTAGAGTAGATATTAGGAAGAAGTTCTTTCCTGTGAGAGTGGTGAGGCACTGGAACAGGTTGCCCAGAGACGCTGTGGATGACCCATCCCTGGAAGTGTTGAAGGCCAGGCTGGATGGGGCTTTGAGCAACCTGCTCTGGTGGGAGGTGTCCCTGCCCNAGGTGTCCCGGCCCCTGGCAAAGGGGGGTGGAACTGGATGATCTTGAAGGTTCCTTCCAACTCTAACCATTCTATGATTCTATGAATTTGCCCATTGATGGACACAACACAGTAAATTCTTGTCCAAGATCATTAACTCCATCTATATTGGTGCAGGCTAAGGTACATTTTTCAGGCAACGCTTTCACCACGTAGGTACAATGACAACAGACCCAGCACCACACAAATCTGCGATCAGCCCATTCCTGTTTGTCACACCATGCTGGCAGGTATGGCATTTTGACATCTGGAGAGAGACCTGCTTCTCCCACCCGCCCCCAGCATAACCTTGGCAATGTCGCTTCACACCTCTTCACCTCAGTCACTTCAACCATGAACTGGAGAAGCGACACCAGGTGGTTTTGTGGAACACTAAAGGTGTACCGATGAAACGTGTTACCTGATGGGGGTCACCTGTAATGAGGAAGAGCAGCAGCCCAGCTCACCCTCACACTAGGGTGGATTTATACAGCTGACCGCTCAAAAGCCTGGCAGAAAGCTAGCCTGCACCTGGAAGAAAGAGCCCCAGAAAGACTTGGGAGTTCTTTCCTGCTCCAAAAACCTTCAGTGTGTCAAGACTTGTCATGGTTAATAAAAATAATGCAAGTTGAAAACTGAATGATGGTTCGATATTTAAGCTACAGTGCCAGCCTGCATCTCAAACCTCAGTCCTCACACCTGCCCCACTCTGCTGCCCAGGCCCTCGGGACGCGTGGGGCTCACCGTGGTGGCAGGGCAGGGAGCAGGGCAGCCCCAGCTCATGGGGCAGGGCAGGGCTGTAGGGAGCCAGAGACCAGCCCTGCTGCAGCATCGCCGGGGCACAGGCTGGCAGCCTTAGGGGCTTGAGAGGGGTCCTGGACCACGGGCAGGGTGGGAAAAGGCAAGGCAGGGACTGTAAGACCTGTCGGTGTTCCCAGGACCTGGCGCTCTTCTGCAGACAGGGCAAGGCACTTCATCCTTTTATGCATTGTTTCTGCTTTGTAGAGTTATCAAACCCAAACTTTCTCCTACCTGCAAAACTACAAATCCTGCACAGCAAGGAAGTTTTCCTGCCGCACAGCCCAAGGCTCACCAGAAGATCCACAGATGCTGCGGTAGCACAGTTTTCATAAAGCGTTTGCCAAAAAAACCTCCGCTACTCACTCAGATCAGCCATCAAAGCTTCCGTCTGTCCTTATCTGAACACAGAGAGGGAACTGAGAGCTCTCCAACAACTTCAGTCACCAACATCTCAACTCATCACAACTGTTTGTAATTCCTTACACGCATCTTGTTTCCGTTTTCACGTATCTGCTTCTCCGTCAGTCGCTAGCGAGACACGTGCAGAACCATCTCTCAGTTTGACAGAAGCCAACCAGACCCTCAGGTCTCCAACAAAATTCTAATTTCAGCTTAACACCAAGAAAAAACATTTGCTTCCATCCTGGGGGAGCCGCAATTAATTTCCCGCCGTTCACTAGAGGACGTTTGCTCTGCCTTAGCACCTTCCACACGTGCATACCAGAGTTCACAAATTAGAAGTTTAACAAGGAAAGAAAAGCTAAAACAAAAAAAACCCATGCAAACACTTTTCATCCAGCCCTGAAAACAAGCTCCTAGATAAAAATAGAAAGAAAAGACCAAAATAAAAATTTATTTTTTTTTTTTTTTAAAAAGGGAAAAAGAAACAGTGGCATGTTATTCCAGAAGGCATTCCTAAAGCATCGAGCTGGCTGGGACTCCACCAGGAAGCCAACATCACCCTCCAACTCCTGCCCACCTTTGAGCTGGAGTTGACCAGCTTAGCAAGCACTGTGCACCTCTTAAACTAGCCATGGGTGGCATCAGCAAGTACCACCATCGCCTGTAGATGCTCTTCCTCAGACTACTGCCATTCTCAGAGGCAGGGACAGTTGCTGAGACCCTGAACGCTGCCCAGTCTCCTGAAGGTCTGACACAGACCTGGTGCCACTGCTGCAGGTGAAGCGGTGTCTGGGGAAGGGGCGTTTTGCAGCAGATGCTACCGCTCCTTTCTAATGAAGGACAGCACCACCCCGTTTCTTCACGGTATTGATGTGAAGGTTTTCAGCCTGGGCTTCACTTCCAAGGGCTGCAGGTAGGAGCTGAGCTACATTCACTCTGCCCTCCATCATTTGGATTCCTCAAGCCATGAGCAAGCAGCAATACTGGTAAACCCCCCCACACGCAGCCAGACACCACGCACACACCCCACCAGCCCATCGGTGCCGGTCCCCACGCAACAGCAACCCCTGGCAAACAACCCTCAAGAGCTGTAGGGTGTGGGACACCCCTCAGGTCAGCCTGGGCCGGCTGCCTTCCCTCCCAGCCTCTCGTCCACCTTCGGCATCCTCAAAAAAAGCCTTGATGCTGGGCAAGCGCTGCTCAGTTAACGGCTAAAACATCCCTGCCTCAACACAGTTGTTTCGGTCACAGTTCCAAAACCCATCACCAGACCAGCTGCTGTGAAGAAAATTGCCTCTATCCCAGCCACAACCCGTACAAGTGAGAGGGCCACCAAGATGACCAGAGGGCTGGAGCACCTCTCCTATGAGGACAGCCTGAGAGAGCTGGGGCTGTTCAGCCTGGAGAAGAGAAAGCTCCAGGGGGACCTTCTAGCAGCCTTCCAGTATCTGAAGGGAGCTACAGGAGAGCTGAGGAGGGACCCTGTCAAGAAATGCAGGGATAGGACAAGGGGTAATGGTTTTAAATTGGAAGAGGGGAGATTTAGATTAGATATTAGGAAGAAATTCTTTCCCGTGAGGGTGGTGAAGCACTGGAACAGGTTGCCCAGAGAAGTTGTGGATGCCCCATTCCTGGAAGTGTTGAAGGCCAGGCTGGATGGGGCTTTGAGCAACCTGCTCTGGTGGGAGGTGTCCCTGCCCATGGCAGGGGGGCTGGAACTCGATGATCTTTAAGGTCCCTTCCAACTCTGATCATTCTATGATTCTATGATAAGTTGCATCAGCTCCCATCCCTGGAGCACTCTTCTCAGAGGAAATTCCTGACCAAGCAATGCCTGTTTGAGCCAGGAAGTCCCATCCCACCAAAGAGCAGGGCATCTTGTATTAACCGCTCCCGCTTCAGCAGGAACTTCCATGATCCTCCCACAATCCAAACTGCAAGTTATGATGTCATGACTAAGGGGGTAAAAGTCATTAACTAATGAGTTACCTTTGTAGGATTTTCCTTCATTCTTAACCCAGCAAGGAACATAAATCAGCTTAAGCTGGAGGCACACAGCTCCTCCAAGGTGTTCTGTGCACTGATACACATTTTTAACTTGTGTTAAGTTTTCCTTTCCTTACATATTTCTAATAATTCCCAAAGTTTGTCTTATATGATCCATTTTTTACCCTTGAGAGATGTATGACATACCAAATGACAATGGATTTGCATACACTTATCCCTTTTTTTTTTCTTTTTTTTTCTTTTTTTTTTTAACACTGGAGAAAAAAAACATCAAAGCAATTTAAGTGTACAACTTCCCACAGGTTAAATTCATCCAGCTGGACCAATTAAGAAAATCTAAATCCCAATTAGTAACAGTTAGACATGTTTGTCATTCTGGAACAATTAGAGAAGATTTAACATTTCTAGATGAGAAACCTGCTCCTTTACATCTAATGAAAGCCACTAGAAAAAACCATGACCTTTTAAAAAGCTAGAAATGAAAAGATGGCATTAATACTTCCAGCAGAGAAGCTACCAAAAAAAAAAAGTAATAACCCACAACAAAAAAGCCATCAAGAACAGCTACTTTAATGTGCTACTTCAGAGAATATTTCCATCTGAATACTTCTGCTAAAAACAACTTCTTGTGCCAGATCCAAGACCTTCTTAAGTTATTAATACACTGCCATCAGCTTCAAAGGGAACAAGATTGGCCTTGCAAAATCATCAAGAGAGCTGCAACTATTTACAGGCAACTTAATTTACGGCAGCAGTGGTTGCAACAGCCACAGAATTTAGAAAGACAATTAACTGTAGGAGTAAAGTGCTCTGGTAAGCACCCAATTCCAACACTTTAAATATAAAGACAATTAACTCTCCAATTTTTCAATAATCAGGTTGTAACACCCTATACAAAAAACGTTCCTCCAGGAATGGGGGTGGGACATCTTTAATATGTATCCAGCACACACATTTAACCAGTACACATAGAAAAATGCATAAAATTTTATACAGAGATTTATTGTGCAAGAATGATTTTCATGCTCATTTACAATGAAATGATTTGTTCTAACAAACAATCATGCCCTTGCTTAATTTCAACACTAAGCAGAGTATTTACATTCAAGTTTATACGTTTGTTCAAGTTCCATGGATGGTACTGTCAGAATTAAGTAAGAATGCATCTTCAGATCAAATTTTGCATTTTTTTTTACATTAGGATATCAATGCCTTTCAGACATTTACTGGAAATTACATCCTTCCTTTCTTTGCAGTACCCTCACTTCCCAGCTATTGTACTGGGAAATGAAAAAAACCCAAAATCCAAGTAACTCAACTTCCAGAAATCCACATTACAAACATCCATCTAATTAGCCAGGCATTTCCAACTCATTAAATGGAAAGCAGGCTGGAGCATACTGCTGTGTAACTGACTTTTGGAGGACTGCTTATGTCACCCTTGCAAGAGATCATGCCTTAAGAAAATGAGACAGGACAATTCTTTCACAGAATCTCATACATAAAAATAAAATAAAATAAATTTAAAAAAGACCCGTTTTGGCAATATTGAAGTGAATGTTTTATAATAGCACCAAACTTATTTTTGGAACTTTTTGTTCCTTTTTGTTTTATTATTAACTATAGGGATAACTAGAAACACTGCACGATGTTTTGCCACCTTTTTTTAAAAACAAAAAAAAAAACCCTGAAGCATGTGCTGTATAGTAGTAATTTTTAAAAAAATAAATCCGTTCAAAAAAAGCTGAAAAATATTTTTTCAAAATATGAAATTACAGTGTGCAGAAATTCAGGCTGTGACTTTTTGGTGCTGCTTCCTCCTCATCACACTCTCTGATCTCAGGTAAGTTCAGCCCACACTTTCCTAACCTGCAGGTAAATCTCTTGCACCTTTGGCAAAGGTTCCTAAACCAGGCTTCTCAAGTTGCCTCCAACCCAACCCAACCCCTCCTATTTGCTAACCCAAGCTGAGAATCAGCTAAATCCAATATGCAAACTCAGAAACTGTTCTGAATTACAACATAACGTGGTCCTGGTGAACAGCTGAAAAACACAACAGAACTTTTGTTTCCTTTCACAGTTCCCTGTGACACCTACTAATTTAACCCATACTCTCCTTATCAGTGCATCACCTGCTGCCTGCATTTCACAGGGGTCTGTAATCCTAACAAGACTCAGAACGTACCTGCCAATCTGCTGCCCTGACATAAAGTTAAATGACAAAGTATAGTGATTGTCTTGGATTTTGGCTACTGACGTTACGGGGAGGAGATAGTGATTTTGAAGATGCAAACCTAAACATTCCCACATTTTAAATAATCTTTACATTTGGCAGAGACTGGTTTCACTCTTCTGTCTTCACGTTGTGACATCTCCCCCAGAACTTGTGGGTTGAGAAGTGACTGTGGATGGTTGTACTGGAAGCATTTCTAACTCAGATTCACGTACAAAGATGACTGCATCACCACTGACATTTATTAAACACTGAGCCTGGGGGAAAAAAAGAAAAAAAAAAAGGAGAAAAGAAGACAATACAGAGTTACCCAACTAAATAACAACGTATTTTATGTTTCCTTGTATCTGCTACATACAACTACATAGATAACAGAAGTCAACAGGGATCAGAGAAGGACAAATTATGATAATTTATTAGCGAGGCAATCTCTGCCACATTTCCTTTTATATCCACTCACTTATGTGCTATCAAATACACAGACAGATTCTTGTAACACCATCACAAATGAAATACCTGGGTAGCTGTACTTGCTTTCATTACTGTTTTGAATGTTTCATGTACAAACATAAGCCATTATCATCTTTAACAGTACAGTTTTGTCCCTTTATGTCCAAAATGGAGCATTACATAGCAGCAATTCAGATTATTTTTACATGGGGCTAGGATGAAAATCCTAACATTGCACTGTCAGAAAAGCTTAGTAAGGTCAGCCCTACTGTTCAGCTGTTTCCTGCAATTCTTCATTCTAGTGATCTTAGTATTTTTACCCATTTGGGTATTTTCAAAGCATGTTCATAATTTTGTATTAACTAAGGTGTTCAAGAACGCTCTTGGCTTCTTCAAATAAACATTATGACCAGAGATCCAGAAGTGTTAGACATGGCTCTACAGGGCTGTTGCTTTTTAAAATATATAAAATGTGTATTTGTGCCGTACTACTCACAAGATTACTCTTATTTCATATCATAATTTACCTGATTTTTGTTCGGATTTTCCATGAAAACACACTGCTTCATTATGTAGGAGACAACTGCATTCCCCCCTAAAGCTGCAACGTGAGCTCTCACCATTGCAAATACTTCAGCAATAAAAGCATGGAGAAAACCACTGACACCACCCTCCTAAAATAGGGAGAAAAAAAGAAAGAGATGTATTGTACATCAGGTATAGCACAAAACGCTGAATACTTTTCTTACATTTTTATCTGCTGAATATTTCAGTAAGTCCTAAATGGTATATTGTATGAACTTAAAAAGCTATTCACTCTTTCATGTGCCACAGTTAAAAATCAGACCAATGGAACATATGGTTTCAGGAAAAGAATCACAAGTAGGTTACTCATTTGTGACTGGAATTATTTGCAGCCAGTATATTACGCATACTCATGCTTTTCAGATATTCCTACACCTCTGCAGGAACATTTAATATTCTGATGACAGCTGAATAATGACTTTTTTCTTTCATCAGCAAGGGGACTACCTTTTTTTTTTCCGCTAACTAGGAAGCAGGTGAAGAATAATTTCTACTGAGGATTAAAAGAGATTTAGACTTTTTTGAAATTACTGGTAAGGATTGGCCACTACCTTTGGTCACTGCAGCTTCACTAATGCTAATGGTTGTCATTAGTTCTCAACATTCACTAAAGAAATGTTCCCTCAAAGCACAAAGCAAACAAGGGACAGAGCAGACTCCACAAGCAAGCTATTCAAGTTTTGGGTTGTTTTTTTTTTCCCCTTGAAGCCTAAGAGAACTTCTGGGCATCCCCTTTAGTGAAGATTTTTGACTCGATGGTGTTTGGGGGACATTCTTTGGTTCAAAGCTGAGTAACTTAAACTGCTGTGAAAGAAGGAGAAAGAAAAC
The DNA here is from genome assembly GCA_013400375.1 of Thinocorus orbignyianus. Lineage (NCBI taxonomy): Eukaryota > Metazoa > Chordata > Aves > Ciconiiformes > Thinocoridae > Thinocorus > Thinocorus orbignyianus. The sequence goes on from VXBW01005306.1 coordinate 1,430,769, forward strand.
AAACAAAGCATTTTATTTTTGTTTTTTTGCAATCTTTATGAAAGGATATGAGAAACGACATTGGGGTGAGGGAGGGAACCCAACACCAAAAAAACCCCAACAAACCAGCAGACAATCAAAAAAAAAAGAAAAAAAAAAACAGAAAAAAAAACTTTGGAAAGAACCTCATGAAACAGAGTTCAATATTGCTTCAAAGTGTCTATAACATTTCAAAATGAAAGCAGAAGGCAAAAACCACGAGACTTCCCACACGTGTGCGTCCCATTGGCAAAAATGAGCTACCCCCATTGGGGCAGGCAGAAGAAGAGACTGACCAAGCTGAACTTCAACAAAACCAGACTGCCCTCATATCTACTGGAGAAAGTATAATCTACCCTAAAGGTATTAGGAACAAATCTTGCAGATGAAAATTATCAAAAGGTAAGTATAATTTTACTAATCCAAGCATAAAGCATGAATGAAGTAAACTGCTGTCAGAAATTTCAATACAAAGTTTGCCAATCCTCCTAAAATTCTGATTTTGTCCAAGTGTTTTAAGATTTTAACTGATGGCAAAAAGATCTGTAATATTATAAACCTAGTACAAAATTTAATGACAAAAGGAAGAGGTAAAAGATTATAAATATCCAACTGTTAATTGTAAAACCTAAAAGCAATGGATAAATCAAACTTCAAATTATCATTAATTTCTGAAGCACAGTATCTGGTACGTAAGTCAGCTTACGAAAGAGTCCATAGGGCTTCAATATCCTGTAAACTACAATAAACAAAACATAAGAAAGGAAGATTTTCCCTTTGTAGAGAAGGACTGGGTTAGAGACCACTGGGCCAAACTGCACATCTATAAATCTGGGTGCCCTGATGGGGTGCACCCATGAGTGTTGAGGGAACTGGCAGATCGCATTGCTGGGCCACTCTCCATCATCTCTGAAAGGTCACGGAGAACAGGAGAGGTGCCTGAGGACTGGAGAAAGGCAAATATCAACTCTGGTCTACAAAAAGGGCAAGGAGGAGGACCCAGGGAACTACAAGCTGATTAGTCTCACCTCCGTCCTTGGGAAGGTAAGGGAGCGACTCTTTTTAGATGTCATCTCCAAACATCTTAAAGAACAGGAAACAAATGGAAGTGGCCAACACAGATTTACCAAAGGTAAATCATGCCTGACCAATCTGACAGACTTCTATGATGTTATAACCAGATGGCTGGATGAGGGGCGAGCAGCAGATGCCATCTACCTTGACTTCAGCAAGGCTTTCGACACTGTGTCCCCTAACACCCTCATTAGGAAACTGAAGAAGTAGGGGCTAGATGAGGGGGCAGTGAGGTGGATTGAGAACTGGCTGCATGACAGGACTCAGAGGGTTGTAATTAATGGAGTAGGGTCAGGATGGAGGCCTGTCACCAGTGGTGTCCCCCAAAGGTCAATACTTGGCCCAGTCTTATTCAACATATTCATCAATGACCTGGACGAGGAGACCAAGTGTATCCTCAGCAAGTTTCTTGATGATACCAAACTGGGAGGGCTGGCAGACAATCCAAAAGGCTGTGCTGCCATCCAGTGTGACCTGGCTGGAGAGCTGGGCAGAGAAGAACTTATTGAGGCTCAACAAGGGCAAGTGTAGGTCCTGCACCTGGAGAGGAAGAATGCCTGACACCAGTATAGGTTAGGGGCGGACTTGCTGGAAAGCACTTCTGAGGAGAGGGATCTGGGGATCCTGGTAGATAGTAAACTATCCATCAGCCAGCAATGTGCCCTTGTAACCAAGAGGGCCAATGGAATCCTGGGCTGCACAGAAAAGAGTGTGGCCAATAGGTCAAGGGAGGTCATTCTCTCCCTCTGGTGAGGCCACAACTGGAATACTGTCTCCAGTTCTGGGCTCCCCAGTTCCAGAAAGACAGGCAACTACTGGAGGGAGTTCAGCACAGGGCAACAAAGATGATTAAGGGATTGGAGCATCTCCCTGATGAGGAAAGACTGAGAGAGCTGGGACTCTTTAGCCTTGAGAAGAGAAGGCTGAGGGGAGACTTAAAGTAACTGCTGGAAATAGCACGCTGACAGTATCACAGACACTGTACAACCGTCCAAACTTCATGAAGGAGTTGAATCAACTACTTGAGCAACCTAACTGTGCTGAGAACTGCTATCACGGCTTGCTTATCAGCTGTTTAACTCATATCTACAGAGGCTGCTGTTAGCACAGAAATCTCATATAACCACTTCCCTGGTGATAACCATTTGATGCTTTTGAAAATGTTGTCCATTTCACACAGATTTCTCAAGCTAAAAGATGTCATAACTTGCAAGATCCAAACAAGATGTCTATCTGATCAAAATTTCTCCAGAGAGCTTGCAACTCATTTTATGAAGGCTAATCATTTTTCTTAAAATCTGTTATGTAATTTTACCAATGTGTAATTAGCAAGAAAGAGCACTGACAAATCAGACGCAGTATGTTCTATTTCTGTGGCTAGAAATTCTAACAGAAGGATGCAGCTACTTTCCAAAAGGTCATGAAAACAGTAAGTAACTCATCTTGAAAGGAGTATGCTCACGCTCAGAGGAGTATCTGTTGTCCAGATCCAGACTGGAGATCATTGTTTGAGTGTCACTAGCTAACACCTTCTAAGCTACTTGCTGGTTACAGGCCCTAAGGCATGCTTTTTAGATGTTCATTGCATAGTGCTATATTACTGAGAACGCACAGAATGTAATATACAACCATTATACTGATTTTCAATATGATACAGGAAGACTTTTATTAACCAAATAATTCTAAAATCCATATAACACTGTGAAAACTCATCATTCAGCTTGATAAATGAGAAAAGAATTAATTTATTTATTTTTTGGCATTTACGTTAATCTCAGTGTTGGATTCAAAGGATCCCAACTACAGCTGTTGGTCAAAGAGCTATTTTTTCCAAACAGTTCTGTTGAAGGACTCATTGGTGTAGTGTTACATCCAAATTCAACAACAGTGGCAATGGTTAAGCCGTTCCTAATGCTGCCAAACACAATGCAGTTCTATATGCTTTGTGACAAGAGCAGTGCAGCGTGACTGACTTCCCGTTCAGTACCCACCCACAAGTGACAAAGCCTCTATTCCCTTGCTGCACCACACCTCAACCCAAACATCTTCAAATACTTACCTTGGATAATTATTGCTAACAAAAAGAGCTAAACCCTAATGTACAGCTCACCTCACGCAAAGAAGTGGTTTCTCGTATAAAAAACATGTTGATTATCCCAAGATATTTGGTTATTTTTGCCCCAGGTAGAAAAGAGAGAGGTGTCATCTTAACAACTGAGACGGTAGAATTGGCACACGATGGAAAAGAACGGTGCTTTAAGTATCCCTCAGCCAATGGACTTGCTTTCTCAAGCGAAGCAGCTAAAAAGATGGGGGAAAAAAAGAAGAGAAAGTAACTATCAAGTATGATCTATTACTATTTCTCAAAACACAAAAACTCTTCTTTATGGTTTCCAAATAGTTTGGTGACAACATTCAGCTGCCTGTGATGCTCAGCCATACCATGTGAGAAAGGAAATCATCATGCAATGCATGCAAAAGGAGACAAAAAGCTGAAATGGAATTTATTTGGAAGAGTGGCATTCCTGCAAAGGAAAACATTGAGGCGAGCAGCTGCACATACAACAATCAGTTATAAAGTGAAGGTAAAGAACAAAGCGCCAACATTTTGAAATATGTATTCTGACGGAGGAACAAATTATAGGAAGTGTGAAAGTTGTTGTGTTTCCCCAGTGCAGCATTTTCCATTAAAACAGGTATTAATCTCTGATAATTTAAGCAAGATAGTCAGACCTGTGGCCAAAGAACTACTGAAAAACAACTCACCACTTGCTAATATAGTGACCATTGCCTTGACCATTGCCTTGGTGATTGCTTCCTGTTTCTCACCCAAAATTTTCCAAGATCATACATACACCTACATCCATGCAGTGTATGTTATATAATTAGTAGGCGTACACATTTATCGATGACTAATTTTTACTAAGTGAACAGAAATACTGTATTTTGCTTCTTATGATACTGGCACATAAACCCTGTGTTAGCTTACAAAGACATTAACAATGTCGGCAGTTTTCACACTCGGGTATTCGTTCTACACGTGACCTGCAGTACTAAATGCTGGGCAGGAAAGTCCACTATTCACCACTGGGAAATCAGAGATATATGTCTCAGATTATCATAACGTGGTAGAAACAGCCGCCTACTTGTCTTAATTGATCCGCGCCTTATGGTCTGAGCTTTCAGTTTAATGAGCTCTATCCAGCTGTTGCATCTGTCTGCAAAGGAACTGTAATCAATTGACGTTGCTGAAAACACAGACAGAAAAACAAAAGAAAAAACAAAGAAAAAAAAATATGGATGATGTCTCTTGCTCATCTCAATGCTCCTTTAGAGGAAGCAATTATTTGCGTCTGAGAGAGAACAAACATCCCTTTCCAGGTCTGCTTAAAGGAAAAGTTACAGTATAGGTTTGGACAAGTCCAAACCCGTGTACCGATTTCTGGTGATGTCCCAGCTGTGAACCAACTGCCTGACTGGGACTTCATCACTGAAAAAACATGCAAATACAGTCATTAATGACTTATGCTAGATTATGGGGTGTTTAATCTCATTTTAGTTATAAAGTTCTGACTTCTTTAGATTTGTTTAAGCCTTGTTTAGTGTTAATTTTCAATGCTATTCTTTTCCTCACAGAGTTGTTAATCGTAATATAAACTTCCTAACTATGTTTATCAACATCTAACCTACAGACCAAAAAAAAAGGTTTGGTGGTGAGGATAAGAGTCACAAGCTGAAACAACACCTCGGTTTTAAACACAAATTGATTTTTCTTACAAAACACTGTACTCTTTCCCCCAACACCCCCCTCGATTATCATTACAATGAGAAGTAGAGTTGTTTCTGCTATGACTTTTGGTATTAGTTGCAGGGGTGTTTGCATATCTTTAAAAAGGGAGGGGAAAAAAAAAAAAAAGTTTTGCAAACGCCGTTTCTTCATTATCCTGAAGAAACGGAAGGATCACATGCTAACTTCAAATTAAGACAAGCAAAAAAGCTCTCTCCCAGGAAACTAATTTTCTGTCAGATAAAGTGATATCAATATATCTGACAGAGACACATTGCTGTTATCAACAAATCTGATTTATGTAATTAAAAAACCACATCAAAATATTATGATATCATTAGGCCACACCAGAGCATGCATTCTCAGTTAACTAGTAAACACTTCCTGGATTAAAACACATCCAAAAAGAGTATACCAATATGCCAAGAATGCTCATTCTGTTCTGGCACATGGCTAAATAAAGTAAACTCACCTCTCTGAGGAGCAGGAATACCTGTGTGGGAACTTGCTCCCTCCAGGGCTTCTAGTAAGACAAAATTAATTGCATTCAGATAACATATGAACAGAGTTATGTAGTACAGGATAACAGCTTTCTTCTTAGAAAAAACAACATATCTAGACTAAAACATGAGGAAAAAAACCTCTCTATTATACTATGTGCTTTGATAGCACATAATAAATTGGTATGAATAATTAACTTCACTGAATCTGTCTTGCAAATTATAACATGATTATTTAGCAACAGTCATTACTATATAAAGTCTGCACAAAATTGTTAAAATAACAATCTTACAGAAGAGTATATGTTAACAAGGAATCTATGTATTAAATAAGCTGCTCAGTAAACGTAACTACAATGGAACCTCCAGTCTAATTGAGAAGAAATGGCAGATGAAACAGCCAGCTGAAAGCCTCTGAGACGACGTACAGTACAACATGGAACGTGAGGAACACCAGGAGAAGTGATGTACTGGAACAGGCTGCCCTCTAGCGGTCACTGTGCATTACAAAAGCAGCACAGTCTACTGACTGCGGGAAAGACATCGGCCTGAAATTTGTGGATAGCTCCTCTTTGGGAACAGCATCATAATGTTACTTAATTAGAAGTTAAACACACACAAATGGATAAAAATAAAACCCCAAATCAGTAAGAATAGTACTGCTGAAATTAAACTGACCTCTGGAAATACAAGTAAATGTGATAGGCACCCTCCTTGATACAGCTCATGTAACGGGCAGAAAAGGGAGCTCTAACACTTTAGTAAAAGAACATTTACAATAATTTACAGGTGTTAAGATTTCCCATGACAAGGCATTTTGGTACACAGATAATTAAACAACAGAGAAAGAACGATAACCTAATTTGTTAATACAGTCATAGAAGAATTGTGACAGCCATTCTTGAAATGCTGTTCTATCTCAGATAAAAGCAAGCAGCTGTTTTAGCAGGTAGAATGTGCTGCACTGTACAAATTGTTTACTGCACAAGCTTCAGTTCCTTTCACTTCAAAAAAAAAAATTGGGTCCAATTTTGCTCAGCTGAACAACCAGTATTTGCTAGACAAAGTACTTCCCACCATGAAACTTATGAGATTGATTATTTGAGGTTGACAGTTCCTAGAGTTATTTTACATGGGCCATTTACAGAAGCAAAGCAGTATGAGACAAGCCTAACTACTAAGTAGTTTATGATTCTTTACCCAACACCCATCACACAGTGGTCTGCAGCATTTTCAATACGCTAAATGCAAAGAGAGAGCTACAGGAAAACCACAAAAGAATATATATGGAAAGATTAGCCAACCCATCTTAAGTGACCCTCAACACATTTGACTTTAGGAGTGAAGGTATCCATTATGCCTAGGTATCAAAGAATATTTAAAGCATGCGAAAGTACAGATATTTTAAATGAAAGAGCAGAACTCAAAATCAGTCAAACACAACAGTTCAGCATTTGTCCATTTAACTGACCTTTAGATGGTGAGAATGGCTGAGAAGCCAATGGATCGGAGCAAAGTTCCAATGGAAATTGGAGCTGCTCTTCATTGTCTGTAGATGCTTCAACAAAGATAACAGACCCAATTGATAATTAACTCCCAAAACAGATTTGCCAGTAATAAGAACCACTACAGATTCAACTTAGCCATGTCTGACTGGAAGAAATTTCTTCAGCATATGCATATAGCTATGCAGTTCCGTATGAACTGTTAAAGCACCTGACAATAAATCCAGCTGCAAAACTGAACAAAACTTGCGTGCCATTGAGTAAGATTCGATTTAGTATTTTCAGGAAAAAACATTAAGTCAATTCATGCATTTTAGATTTGATTCTGCAGCTGGATCTAAGTTCACTGTATGTTATGGTAAAAAGTAACATTTGATTTATTTCACTTTAAAAACAACCAACCCAATTTACATTTACCATTGAAGAAGTAAGGTATAACTAATGCTTTAGAAATGCGTGGCTCTAATACTTAATTCTATTCTTCAGAATGGAGCGTTTTCAAAGTTCTGTCTAAATTCCCTTATCTGGATTGCATACATAAATTTCTAGTGCAAGATGGTGTTTCATTAGCAAGATGACATACACAGATCACAGTAGTCTCTTCTATTCCTTCCATAATGCTGTATGCTTCACTGATCTCCAAAAATATTGCTGACCTACTTAAGGGGTTTTCTGAGGTGTTTTTTTTCAAGTATTATGAATAATCTACTTTCTGCCTTCTTGAAGTAAGGACAAAATTTGCTACTTATAAGAACAAGTATTCTCTAATGACTTATAACACATTTCAAAATCAATTGAAAAGTCATAATCTGTTGCACTAACTCCTTAGAGAAAAATATTCAAAGAAAGACATTACATGAAATAAGGAATTATCAAACTTTTTTTTGTTGTTATAATAAGTTTGCTGATTACATAAATCAAATACCTAACACTTCATAAGTAAGTCATCCTGCTGGATGTCACATATATAAACTCTAAAAAACTCTCTATTATGACTTTAGGTCTTTATAAAACCTCCCTTTCAAAATCTGTACATGTAAATGAAATGAAAATGTAGACTCACTACATACTGGGGGAGGGGGGAATGAAAAATACTCTCTCTCATCTTTACATGCCTCTCAACTTTTACCTCTTTGCTGTGATTTTTCTGTAGGGGCTTTGTTGGCTTGCAATGCTTGGTTTTTGTCAAATGTAATTGCAACAGCTGTGACTGCAATCTGCAAATCAGAAATACATGGCATATTAGGTAGCTTAATCTCTCAAATACTCTGCAAAAATAGTATTGTAAACAAGCCAGCTTCTTCCATAGACAAGCAATAGGCAAAATCACCTAAGCAGACACATCAAAACCTCTTCATAGCAGAGCATAAAAGGTAATACTAAGGTCTGTTCTTAGAACATACAACTGACAGTGTTTGTCCCACATTTACGATTTTGTTCATCAGTTCTTTCCCTCTTCCTTGGTGAACTGACATAGAGAAGAAACATAAAACCCCATTATCATTGTATTAGTAAGAGAGAAAGAGATGTTTAGTTGAACACAAGAATGATGATATACTTCTAAAGACATTTTTAGAAATAATTAAGTATGTTGCATACTTCAGAAAAATATCAGACAATTATAATGACAGCATATTTAGAAAACTGCTCTGCCATATTCTTGTACTGTATGCAGTCACACCTTTTAATGGATATCTAGTCAGCACTTTTTGTTTCCTATTAATTAAGAAGATACATGCTATTAAGATGCATTGTACTCATGAAATGCCATGTACCACCACGATTCTCAAAACTGGTGAACTCGACAAGTAATCCTTTTTCTTCACCAAACATTATGGCCTTCCGTTTTACTTCATTATTCATCAGACATACTAGTAAATCAAATCCTAGCTGAGTTTACTCTGAGTAGCATACATTAATTAAAGGCCAAAATTGGTGTGCCCACATGCTTAAAGTCAAAAGAAACAGTTTACTTACCTGAACTATTTCATCCTCTGGTAGAGCAACTGTAAAATTTACATGACAAAGGCAGCAGGGAACCATAGATCGTAGTTTAAAATACAAGCTCTGTTGAAGACAAGACATTATTTGTGTTACTCTAAATAAAAGTATTATTTATTTCAGAGATATTAAAGATCCAAACTCTTTTCATAGTAGAAATCATATATTCATAATAATCTAATCATATTAATTTTTTCTTGAAGAAGAATTACAGGTGTAATAGCATGCAATCTACTGTGCAGCAGTCTTTATGTACACTGGAACATGTTGCCCAGGAGAAGTTGTGGATGCCCCATCCCTGGAAGTGTTGAAGGCCAGGCTGGATGGGGCTTTGAGCAACCTGCTCTAGCGGGAGGTGTCCCTGCCCATGGCAGGGGGGTTGGAACTTGATGATATCTCTATTTCTAGAGTACACTACCAGTCAAAGGACACAGAGTCAAAAACCTTTGGAAATCCTTAATATACTAAAAAAGTTTAATCTATCTTACAGCTTACAAACTAATAACACACATTTCGTTGTCTAATTCTGAAAAGTATTTATGAAGCAAATACTTATGTTCAGCAACAGGCCTGATTTTATTTGCTTTCACTGAACAATTCAAAAATGTCTGAAATAGGATTCTTACCTTCAACAAATTCTCACAGAGATCATTAAAGTTCTTATTAAGGGTTTGATTTGTCAGGTTAACGTTGCTTAATCTGGATACTCTTACTGCTGTGAACATCTGAATTAGAAACAAACACATTTATTTTTTTTTCCCCAGTATATGCCTGTATCTTATAATGAATTCAAAACAAAGTCATAAAGAAGGCAAATAATGTAGGAGAGAGAGAGGAAGAAGGAGAGGCATTGAAAGTAAAGCAAAAAACTGTAGCAACAGTGAAGTCATGTAAAGTACTCAGTACTCATGAAACTTTACAAACAAAAGGCAAATTTTCTGTGAAGTAACATATGAATATGTGAAACAAGTTATAAAGACATAAAGATATAAAATACTCTATATTCTCTTTACTTGCTTCATAAAGGAGTCCTTTTACCTGTCACATGTTTTTTTACCTGCTGTTGAAAATTGTATGCTAATTGTGTACAGTAATGTCCACACCAATGGATCATTCACATACAAATAAATACACGGGCAAGCCCATCAACCCCAGAGTCTGCTGCTGGTGCAGGTTATATTGTTTTCAGGTTTGAGCTGTGGGTCTGCAAAGCAGAGTCTTGCATTGTGCAAATTAGGTGCAAACTCATTTAATTAGATCTGGTTGAACTCTCTCAAGAAGAGACTTGCGTTGTACGAAACCAATCAAAATGTTTAAACTTAATTATAAAAGGAATTCTTCTCTATTGCTCGGATTGGCTTTATCTAATTCTTATTTATCTTAAGCTGTTAATGTTATCATATTCAGTATCTCACACTAAGTAACAGTCAACAGTTTGTCTCTCTTAAGAGGCTTCAAAACGTAGCCAAGCTCTTAAAGATAACCAAAACCTTAAATTTCGTATTTACTGTAGTTATTTTCTAATTTTTATATTCTTCTAATAGATTCTATTGCATAACAGCATCAGAAAAAGCCATAAAACAACAGGTTCTCATATCCTATTTCTCTTACCAAAATACTAGTTTTATTTCTGATACTAGAGTAGCCTTTTAATTTACCTTTCAACATTATTCACCTCTAATATATATATCTAAATTACTACAGCATATTTCAACACAAAATTGTATAAAGTTTTCATTTTCTTTGAATAACCTTACTTGAATTTCCGGTGTCCAGTTATTTATACCAGGCATAATTTCTGTGTTGCAGCTGTAAAAACCTGTAAAGAAAATATTTGAGGAAATCTATGTTGCCCACTGAAATACAAAAATACTTTTAAAGAAACATGTATCACCTTACTTAGTGTTTTGCAAGTATTTATTTTTCCTCAGATATTTTTGAATATTGAATAATATACCAGAAACAAGACCAACATTCAAAATCTGAACGTATCATCTGAAGAATACAATATAACATACGAAAGAAACACAGGCTTTCTGTTATTCATACCAAAGTAAAAAAAACCAAAGGACAGGAACATTAATTTACTATAGGACTTTTATTTGAGTATTTCTTCAACCACCAGAAGCAAGGCCAGAGATGTCATTGTGTTGAAGACCATGAAGGAGGCTACAATGGCATGAAATGCAACAGTGACAGCTGCTCCCCATAGAGACCGGGTAACTCTGTGATCTCATGCTAAGACTAATCGGTGAGACACGCTCCCCGACTGCTTCACGGAACCACTCCTTGAGGAATGCACAAAACAAGAAACCCCTGACTAGTTGGGTCTTAAGCAGGGTGAAGCATTCAGGGAAGTTTTTCAGCTGTTCCCAAGATACACCTCAGCATTTTTGCAGGACGGGTACCCAAAATCCAAAACACCCAAAATCCACTACTGCTCTGCCTGGCTTCTAATAGACAAATTACATGCAAATGAGGAAACTTATTAAAAATGTGATAAGAAAAGCTTTAAAGCTAACCTTTGATAAACAGCATTGAGATGCTTTGAAGATATTACCCAGAGACTGAGTGCAAATACATAGCACTTACCTACAGACTCAAAAAAACAAAAACTCTATAAAGTATAATGACTAAACATCAGGGTAAGGAAAGCTATAAACAGCAAATAGCATAAAGAAAACTGACACAAAGCTATGACTCATTATTCTTCCCAATATAAGTCAAAGGAAAAAGTGGCTGATACAAACCAAGCAAAAGAAGCTGGCTCTTATATGAGTACAGATCCTAATGCAAAATTTCATAAACACTGAAGGCTCACATGGGCTCAAAATGCAAATAGCCAAACCCATAGAAAAGTTTGTCAAAGGCAGTAACCTTCTTTCAGGATGCTGTTGAACTATGACTTGTTAGCGTGCTATTCTGTGGAATTATTTCTTCCCCTTGCTCTTAAATTAACTCAACGTGCATTCTTGTTTGATCCCTATTAGTAAGCAGATATTGAGAGATTCAGTATGTCTCTCCCCCCTGTCTTGGGTTCTAAAATAATTTTTAAATGCAGACAACTTAATGGATACCTCACAGAGTTCTACTGCCAGCAGTGCAACCCTAACACCGGTATTCGTACTGTGACTTGATGATACTGATTTTAAGTCTCACGACTGAATTTTGAAAATTATTCACTTTAAGCAGTTTTACACTCCAGACTTGCAATGTTTTTTAAAAATAAATCTATTTTAAAAGTCTCTGAAGAAAATCAGAAACTACTCTACCTGTGCCATTTTACTGCCTCCTACAAAAAATGATGAATACTGACTTGGATAAAAAAAAAAAGCTGTGGACGATTTAAGAATTCCAAATAATTTTGGACTTTTGTTTTTGGCAAAGTCTACAAATGCAGTGAACACAAAGACTTAAACTGATAGTATGGCAGAATCATAAAGCAAGGAAAACGCACTTGTTGAACAAGAGAGCTGCAAGGGCAAATTGCTCACTTTAAAAAACATTCTTGGATTGCAACACCCACATTTCAAATTATATGGTTACAAATACTTAAAGACCATTCTGTTGTATGTACTTCTACTTTCACTGACCTTGAAACCTACAAATTAGCCAGTCTAAACTGGTATACTAGTAGAAAAGATTTAATTGCTGTACCCATGTGAAAAAACAACAAATTTGCAACAACCATACAAATCAGTCAACTACAAAATGCCACACAAGTACTGTTTACCTTAGTTTTCAATAAGCAACAATCCCCATAAAAGGCTTCATGACTTGTTTTTCTCAGGTTTATGTGACAAGCTAAACACTTCAAAAATATTTTCATCACTGTTACTCTTGAACTTTTCTATATTTTTTAAACAAAAGCAGTTCTACTGTGTCATTCTGCAACCTACAGAATAAATTAGAAAAATGTTTTAACTATACCAGAAGGTGGTGGAACATCTGTCAGTAAAGAATGCACATCTTCCATTGCATCTGTATCATCAATCTGGAAAAAAGAATAATTGAGAAAAATAACGTTGCTGTTCAGTCAGAATCTCAGAAGGATGGAAAAACTTCGTCATCAAGAGATCTGTACCTGGAAGCTAAGTTCAGATTTTAAAAAATTATTCCATCAACCAGACCTCTAAATCTTAACTAGAAGCCTATGATATGCTTAACACCTGAAAAATAGTTTCCTGAATTAAACTGTATTAAAAATAAAGCAACAGAACACACAGAAACCACAGTAGGCAAGACCAGAATGAGTAAAAAGACAATTTTTTTGAACAGTTTAAAATACTGAACAAGGTTCCACACAACAACTTACAATTTTTTCCAGCTAAGGACCTTTGGCTACTAGAGATCTCATAAGGTCTGTATTATGCTGACGTGATCATTCTCTAATTCAGTGACACATAAAAATCTTTCCAGGACTATAAAAATCCTGCTTTAGTTTGAACAGCAGAAAAATCAAATAGGAAAAGGTAAATTTGGAGATTATTAGTTCTTCCTACCCAAATAACCTCTACTCTATCCAATCCTTAAAGACATTTGATGTGTTAGATCAGACTGAGAGGGTATCTGCCTTGCTGCCTTCTGCAAGTATCTGTGTTGTGCCTTTAGGTTTATTCTGCCCTACTTATCTACAAGAGATCCAAGTTTACCTCTCATTTCCAACATTTTCTTATCAAGTATTTTAGAAATTGTTTATATTTTAACTCCAGTAGTAAAGGGTTCTCTGTTGGGTATTAGTTTCTTCTTCTCCCTCTCCCTCTCAAAGTAAGGGGAGGAGTCTTTTTTTTTTTAAACAAACAAACAAACAAACAAACAAACCCTCTAAATTACATNAAACAAAAACAAACAAACAAACAAAAAAAAAAAAAACCAAAAAAACCAAAAACAAAAAACACCGGACAGCCTTAACTATTGTAATTGCCTTCCCAGCATCTCTTAGCATTTCCTCATCACAGTGAATTTTTTTACCACTTTGTCTTACATATCTCCAGGGAACAATGATTTTACTCTTGAAAGGTCAGAGCCAGAAGATTCACTAAAGCACCAACCAATCTCAATTTACTACACAACCTCTCCCAACCTGTTAGTTTTTCACTCTCCCTTCTTATGTGTTTTTAAATGAACTGCTGTTACAGTACTCTATCATTCTGCCTATCTACAACCTTTCTTCCAGATTATTTTCTGCAAAGACAGTGATTTGTGAAGAGTAACATAGTTAAAGGGAAGTCTTGAACACACCTCAGGCTGCAACACAGGCTCCAGTTTAATTAAATTGCTTTATTTTTCTTAGTCTGGGACAGGTATTTGTAATACCTGCATCTACAAGAAGATAATAAAAACGCTAGCCTTCTTTAGTACTTGTCTCCTTTCTTTCTTTCAAAACTGTACAATGCTAAAATCATATCTTTGAATTTTAGTAAATAAAGAGATAAAAGAAGTCTATGTTCTTTATCTACAGGTGTTGTAGTTATAGCTGTAGAAAGAATTAGAAAGTATTCTCTGAAACTGTGAACTCTTGAACTCCAAAAAGCATCAACTGAATTCAGAAAAGCAAGTCTTCTTTTATGTGCTCTCTTGACACTTGCAGGTTTTTCAGTGCTTAAAGTACTATCAGTTCTGGAAACCAGTAATTCTGAATATCCAACTATAACAAGAAGAGCTTTGAAGCTGGAAGAAGCTTTTTCTTTGCTAAATATAAAGTGTGACAACACAGAATCTCAATATTTATAAAAATACATCTGTTTTGGACCAGTAATGACTGCTGCTTGAAGCAGGCAGAAGGCCATTTCTTAATAGCTCTTAGTTATTATTCTAGATATCACTACATGTCCATGAATGGCACGGCAATCTTTTCTCAGGTATTATCCCTAAGCACAATATAGTCATGCTTTAAGCAAACAGAATAAGAAAAAGAGACAAAGCAAAATCAAATACCTAACATTTTTTACTGGTAACAAAACGGAAAAAGTTGTATACAATTTAAGAACAGTTTTTAGGGATAAATAAGAAAACTTCTCTCCATTTTAAAAAATAGATTTCAGAAGTATGAAAATGAGTACTGAAAGTATTTATCACCTCCAAGACAAAAGCATCCTTTTTCCCATGTGAAAGGTCTAGCTCTGTAACTTCATCAGAGCTTTCTGACTGAGACCTTAGTAACCTGGAACGCTGCCTTGGCTCTGGAATGGGAGACCCAATGATTTCTTCAGGTAGCTCCTAAAAAGGATATAAAAATTAATAGTTGTTCTACGTCACTTAGAAATAATTTAATTCATAAGCAATTTGTTAACAGTTGTAAGAATCAGAACATTCTGAAAATAATTTTAATGAGAAATAAATCTAAATAAGTACAAAATTATTTGGGTTTGTGGCTTAAGAGATCTGAAAATTCCAACAGGTTCCCAAAATATAGTGAAATTAATCTGTATCTCTATTAAAAGACAAATTATGTTCCAAATAGTGCAGTCAATGAGAATTCACAGACACATATGACGTATACTTGTTTGACCCAGAATGCTTTATTTTTAAGAATATAAAAACTTTACTTACTGGAGGATTAATCTCATAAAGTTCCTTGTTTTTTGCTATTGTATCATTTATTTTCTTTTGCATGTGAGATATATGCTGCTCATATGTGCCATCATTTGGAGTCTTCCCCGCAATCTGAATACCTCCAGGTGTTGGCAAAGCTGCTAGATACACACCTGTTGCAGACTTTTAAAAAGTCAGTAAGAAAAATAACGATTACATAAGCAGGTACTTCTAATGTTTTCCAAAAATGCCTATGCTACAATGCACAGCACTGTGAAATGCACACTACAGCACAATCTCTTCACATACTAAATGGATCTCTCTCTGCTGTTCACTTATGAAAAATAACACTGTTCTTCTAAAATCTCGCCTTCCCACAGGTCTTTTCCATGGTGGAGCTCTTAACTTACCTAAAAGTTCCAAACAAAGTAGCAAGTAAAATCTCTGACCTAGTCTATTTTGCATGGGCAAGTGATGGCTTCAAGGATTTAAAACTTGGCCAAACCATTTACAGTATCACTGAAGTTGTGACAATCCTATTTCTACTTGCAGAAGACAGATCACCAGTTCAGACAAAAGAACATGCAAGCTAGTTGCTGTTATCAAACCCAAGCATCTTCTTATACTGGTGTAGGATAAGGCATCAGACTCCACTATTCTAACCCCACATGACAGAATGAGGTTAGAAAAATATTTCTTAAGACACCTGCAAGTTCCCATTTATTTCTTCAGCGTCAACAAAGAAGAGGTGACAGACCTTTCTTCTGTTGGCCATTAACCAAAAGATTTATTGAGAAACTTAATTGACCTTATTTTTCACAGAACTGTAATACAACTTGAGGAATAGGGATCTCTTCGACTGGACCTTTAAAGAATACTATCATTTTTCTATAATGTATGCTGTTAAACCATTTAAAGTTTCTTTTCCTCTCATTCCCTTCCTAATAATATTGTCCTCTAACAGTGCTTGAAGATTTTTGAATCTGCTTTTTCTGCTGCTGAAAGACAGTCTGTCCTGATTTGTCAGCAGTTTGATACCTCATTCATTCCTTCTCTCACTTCATTTATTCTTAAAACAGCATTATTATCTCTACTTACTCTGAATTCCACACCACCTTTCTGTTCTGAAAAAATACTGTAAGAAATCAAAAGAATCCAAAATTAACACTGCACTTACTGCCAACCCCATGAGCATATTTTCACCCACAGAGATCTGAATTCTTAGTCCAAACAGAGCATTCATTCCTCTCAGCTTAAGTTTATTCATCAGTTGGGTGTGCACTTCATATTCCATAAATGGTAAGAGATTACTGATAGATGTTGCATTTGCTTCAGCCTGAGCTTTCTTCTTTAGACGGCACAACCTGACAACACAAAACAGTACATGACATCAGCAGAGAAACAGTTTTAATGGGTTGCTGAAGACTGAACGTATTTTAATATTTTTTCTCCCTATTGTATAACCTAATACAAAGAATTTCCTTTAATGTATTTTAAAATCCTGTAAAATATTAAATTCCTGTCAGTGCCTATTTATATTACCAATAAAAGTGGGTAACGTAAAAAGAAAAATTGCACAACAGAACAATCCCTTCAGCAATATTCGAAAATTATTCCCCATCCCAGAAGAATACAAAAAACCCTGCATTTTTATAAATCACTGAATGAAGTCATGTCCCCTTTCTTAAAACATGCTTAAGAACTGCTATATGACAGAAACAACACGCATCACACAGGGTTTTTGTTGTAATAGTGTGACAGCACCAGATAACTATGCAATGTAAAGGAGTATTTTCTACAAATTCCAGATAACCATCTACTACGTGTTTGGCTAAAGATCTTAACACTCCTATCATATAGCAGCGATTGTTAAAAATTTGACCTGCTTACTTGTGCCAAAGCAAATACCAGACAAACATATTTTCTTTGCTATTGCTAGTTGTCTGGTATTTGATAAACACCTCCTCACAAAAATAGGTAATTGCAAGGAATAGTTACTGCAGCCCCTTTCAACTGAGCCTCAGAACTGATGAGGTGTATTCTTCTACATAGCTCCAACTGTAAAATAAGATGTCACTTCTTTACAAGAACTCCTTGAGACTGTCTTTCTGGAAAGATTCAGCTTTTCTTCTAATAAGACCCCAAATGCAAACATTCCCATTGCTGCAAACCTCTTAAACACTTCAGATACAAGCACAGGAAATTACATCCACTGGTAGAACAGTTACTCAAGGCACACTTTGGAATAAAGAAAAGAAAAAAAATAAAAGAAAAAAAAAAGAGTGCCCTCACAGCTCAAACATTAACAAGACTAAATATACCTATCTTAAAAGAATAAAAGAGGAGCAAGCATAGAAATCCCATTTCTAACTATATTACCTTAGTCATATTTACTTAGTCCCATCAGCTGAAATTCTAACCCCACAGCAGTGTGGTGACTGCCTACCTCCACTCACAAATTTTCATTCAAAAAGAACACATGACAACTGTATATTTCAGACAGATGAACAGACAACACTTTCTTCTAAGGACCACATTTATTATGTCATCAGGAAAGCACAGTAATTCACCTAGTTGTGACAAGTTCACTTCAAACTTGTGCTTCAGGTTCTCTTCAACTATAGCTCCAAGTTTTTTTCATGTTTCTTTTTATTTAGGGGATAGGAACATTCGATGAATCGTTCTATATAAAATGGGACATCTGCAAGTGCTGTGTGACACGGTCAATTTACTCAATGGTGCTGAACACAAAAGTTTAATAATATGGAAAGGAGGGGCACAGAACACACCTTTACAGCAGGTTCAGTAATCCTCCTCTAACAGCAGTCAGAGAATGATAATCACAGGACCATAAAAAAAACTCAGGTGAGAAGGGACTTCAGGAAGTCTCCAGTCCAACCTCCTGTACACACAAAGCAGGTTCAACTCTGAGGCTGGACCATGACACTCAGAGCTTTATGCAGTCAGATCCTGAAACATCCCCAAAGATGAAGACTGCACAACCTCCTGGCAATCTGCTCCTGGCTGTCTTCGTGGCTAACTAATTTTCCCTTATATCCATTCTGAATCTCTCTTGCTTCAGCTTAGGCCCATTGTCTCTCACTCTTCCACCCAGCAGCCTGGCAAAGACTCTGGCTACATACACTCCCTAATGTCCTTGTAAGTACTGGCAGGGTGCCATTACGTCCCCCCGAGTCCCTTCTCCAGACTGAAAATGTCCAGCTACTCTTCATAGGGCAGGTGCTCCTAACTCCCTTGGTGGTCCTCCACTCAACTTGCTCTGGTTTTCTGACATCTGCTTTCCTCTCAGAGGAGGACAAAATTGAACAGGTATTGTACTGGTTGATCCCTCTCACTGGGTGAAACTGGTAAGCTTGAAGAGAATGCAGTCCCTCATCCTTCCCACATCATTAAGATGTTCAACAGGACAGGTCTCACTGCAGAGTCTATTATACTTGTCATGGCCAGGTAGGTTAACGATTCACAAACCACTACCCTCTCAGCCCAACCATCCAACCAGTTATTTATCCCACACAGACCATACACAGATAACCCTTACATTCTTTCTCACTGTAATGTAAACTGCCTTATCCCCTTTTCCAAATTCAAATTCAAAGACCATAACATAAACTGAACATAAGCAACAATTCTGCAAAAATGTTCAGTTGCGAACATTAGCGCAGAATTAACACAGCTGAATTAAAACCCAGTTCACTGAGTTTCCAGTGCAAGAGCTGTATCTAACCATGTTGGCAGTCCCAAGCAGCAAGTTAAAGCGCGAAACAAGCAGATAGAATACATCGATTCCCACAGGATTAAAAAACAAACAAACAAACTGAAATGTTTACCAAATAACCATCAAAATGGATAAGCTATCAGATGTCCATCAACAAATATAACACAAAACACAACAGGAGGAGAAGACTGTGCTTCTCCTTCTGTACGCCTAATAAACTGTCATTAAATCCCAGGCATTCAACATAAAAACTAAGGGTTTGATGGCTGGATTTTAGCAATAGGAAATCTTTCAAAGTTCCAAAACTTCACTAAGAAAATGCTTTGATATATACCTGGCTTGAATAAGACATCCCTTCCCAATAACTATTGCCTCTACAGGAAGATCAATTGTGGTGAAAAGGACATCAGGAACTTTTTGCTTCCTGCAGTTGTAACAGTAAGTGAGGTGAGCAGGGAATGGCATGTTCAATTCATCATATGGTATATGGCAAAATCCACAACCTGGTGGTGAAGCTTCTTCAATCCTAAAAATACATTATGGAGAACATACTTAAAACATCTGCAATTTATTAACAATGATCAATACATGCACATACATTTGAACACCTACAGATACCTACTTAAATCATACACTGCAGCTATACTCTGCTCCATTATACCAATGTGACAAGTATGCATTTTACGAATTAAAATAAAATTAGGCTGCACAATATTAGCTAAAATGCTAGAAACAAATCTTGCACTGAAACTTGTTACACTGGATGAAGAAAAAGTACATATAAATGACTAACAATTTATATAAACCTAAAACATCACTGAGCTGGCTTTAGGCACTACGATGTCTAAATGTAGTTCACAGTACAATGGTTCATACTGATAATCTGCTGTACCAGATACAATGAAAAGTCTCTTTTACATGGACTGTGTCCAAAAACCTACACAAACTTAATGAATAGAACATAAACAACAAACCAACCACCCTACGGGAACCAGCACAATATATATTAACATTGTAAGAAGAATGGCAAGATTATTTCTTAAGATAATGTATTAGGTAAAATGTGTTATTCACTTAGAACACTTAGTCCAACTCTCCCAAAAGAGCTACCAATAATGACACCTATAGAAATGCAAACAAAGCAAGCATAGACTAACAAATTTATTCTGTTTCATGTAAACAATTCTTCTCAGTTAATTCTGAAGAGATGCTCAAGCAAATCTGATGGATTTGAAACATCAGTTATCATAGATTTTGGCAAATATATTTTGTTTAAATCATGGGTTTGGTCTGTTAAGTTGTTTTACCGTCCTTTGGTATTTCTAATCTATGACAAAACTCTTAGTAGCACCAAAAAGCACATTTTGATAAAAATGCAATTTTCTTCATATTATGGACATAACATTTCTTTCTCTCCATCATATAGGGAGTATAGGCACAGGCAATTTTGTCCTGGCTACAGTTTTCAAAAGTCTACCTATACAAGAAGATAATGGCCTCCTGTTAACAAAGTAAAAGAATATTAAATACTACTTTGCAAGGTTATTATGGAAAAAGTAATGCAAGTGCTAAGGTGCAACAAAATAGTCTTACTTATGACTACAATAATCTCTTGAAATATATTTGATGGTGACCCTGACAAACACATAATGAATTACCAATACGCATTAGTTAATTATTTTTTCCCCAAAATAACTGTTTGTCACTACTCATCCTGCAGGTATTACTTGCAAGAGCAGAATCAAAGGGCAAGTTCATGTTTTTCCTTCAGTTTCACGACTTTCTTCATAAATGTCAAGTAAAACATACATCTTTTGTAAAAATCTGGCACCATCTTTGTTTTACAACCAAGCTATTTTACCTCCCATACAGCTCTTAAATAGTATATACAGACTATATATACACACATCACAGCCACAGCAGTTTTTGGCTTACATAATTTATCATACATCTCCCATTTTTTATAGTGTGATATAGAGTTAAGGAAGATACCTGAAGAGCAGCAAAGAAAAAAAAAAAATGAGTTATGATCTGTGGTTAGTAGTCAAATGTGTTACCTTATTCAGACTGTTAGAAATAAAAACAGAATATCTAATTTGGTGCAGAGTTCCATTACTTCTGTTGTTGTTGTTGTTAGTGAAAAGCAGTAAAGTGGTTGGTCCCGCATCCTGCACTGTAACACTGTAACCTACCCTAATAGAGAAGAACTATCTTGGCTCTGAGGAAAAAAATCAACCTCTCCCTTCTCTGACCCTATGGAAAAGAAGCCAGGCTGCCAAGACAACCTTTGTTCCAAACAGCCTTCCATGGTGCCATCCTGAAGAAACCTAGGGTTCAGTACAGCTGCTGTGCCAGACGCGGACAAAATACAGACCTCTTCACTATAAGAGAAAAGAATTACAACAAAGTGAATTCCTACTACTTAAGAGGTACTTTTATTTAAAAACATTACATTAAAAAGCCGGTACAAAAGTCTCAATGAATTCAGTGTAACTACCATTAAAACCATTAAATCTCACAAGCAATCCTCTTCTGGTGTTTAAACCATTGTAATAGTAAGAGATGCAGAAGGATTGAACAGAAAGACTAAAGAGCTTTGCCTTGCGTCATAAATAATACATCGTAACAACACAAAGGCTAACCAGCTTTAAGAGTAGTTTTCAATGCAAAGAAATCAAGCCAACCAAGAAAAGCAAAGAAACATTAAAGAACAAGGTATAATTGTTTACCAAAGTAAAATGGAAGTGTTGAGAGCCTCATAATCTTATAAACATTCACTTTGCAAAATGAAGTTACAATACAACACTGACAAAGGTGTTTCTTGGAAGATAAAAAGTAGCAAAACAGTAAAATTTGACTACGAACATAATAATATCATGTAGTAATAGCATATAAAATAACTGAATGTATTCATCAGTTAGCAAAGCTAAAGTTTTCCTAAGTGCAAGTCATGATCACGGAGCTTTTAATATTTCCAAAATTATCAAATAAATAAACCTCTAACATTCAGTACTTAAAACACTACATTGGAAAAAACATGGAGAAAAGCCTTTCTGCATTTTCCAGAATGATACACATGCCTTTTTTATTTGTTGTTTCTCTTTTCAGAATAATTTTTCATATATAACACGTCTGGCAGACCAGTACTCAAGAGACAGAGCCTTGCTCTTTAAGCACAGAATAAAGGTGACCTGGCAAGTAAGCATGTGAATGCTCGTGAACTATTTTATCAACAATCAATTACTAACACATCAAAATCCTTAAGAAAAATAGAAGCGTGAAATAACACAACAACTGACTGCCTTTTTATGTGTTGCATATGATTTTCCCTATAGTTAACTCTATATATTTGGTGGTGGGGTTTGTTTTGTTTTGTTTTTTTCACCTGTAGTGAAGAAAATAATGGGAAGGAGCAACAGATGTGACATAATCAATGCTGTGGCTTTCAGACTGATTATTTCTGGTTATCTTACTGCTTTACCAACAGATGGTGTGCACTCAGGAAAACACTGTGTCAGTGTTTCCTTCTTCAACTTTTCAATTGCAAAGTAAAATGAAACTTCTTTTTCCAAATCCCCTCTTTAAAAAGGCAAATTCTTAGTGCTTTTTCTTTAAAGTACTTAGGTAAAGTGAACCTGACAGAAAATAAGTTCAGATGTCTGAGTTTGCTTCAGTAACTTTCCTAAAGCAATTCTAAACAGGGTACTTCGCTGTTTGGTATCAGTCAGACATGCTTAGCCCCAAGAAGGAGCTCTTCATAGATTACTTTCTGGAGCTAAAGATAGACACAATCTTTCCTGGCCCAGAAAGAGAGCGGAATGAGTAATTAGATGAATCCCAAGTTATTTCTCCCAATCTCCAAGCCTCTCACAGAGTCTGTTATTAAGCCACCAAAATGCACAAGATTGGAATTCTCTTAGTCAAAGGGAATATAGTAAGACACAGGAGTTTTGACCTGAATATAATACAGGTCTGGGGAATTCAACCTCAGAAACACTACCGTAGAGCTACAGTTTAGTATGTTAAATACCACTGTAAAATTGAAAGATAAAAACAATGACACACATTTTCCAGAAAGAAATACAGAACTTCCACACCTAAAGTATTCTAGATCTATCAGGCAGCATATTCTCCTTCATCTTACAATTAATACACTGCTAAAGAAGAACTTAGTGCCTTAAGTTTGAAGTTTACTATTTAAGTATTGGTCTGCCAGTTGTTATGCAATAATGAAACTGCAATACATATATTTTCAGGAAATCTTAAGTGTTTAGGTAGACTAGGTTTGCAAAAATTCATAGATAAATTAATATTGTTACTACAAAAGCAAACACAGAGGTTTAATTTTTTTTTTTTAAATAGAAATTGTAATGTTCATTAGAAAAAACTTAAAACCCAATAAAAACCCAAACCAAAACATACTAAAGAAAAGGCACAGCACTGCAACCTTAGAAAGTTACTTTAAGTCTCTGAAGTAGATACGCTAGACAGTACTAACAACTGTGTTGAAATAGTTAATAATTTTTAATCCACTGAAAATGAAATAAATTTTCTGTGGCACTTTGAAAATCAAATCATCATCATGATTTACCAAATGCTGGTTGATTCACTGTAGCCCACTACAGCATGACAACCCAATGCTTTGGCATGGGATTTTATTTCTTGTCTGATTTCTGCCCACCATGCATCTCGTGTCTCTGGTTCATCTGAAAGACAAAAGTATAAATCAGTTCACTATTCTGCACTATGTCAACATAAAGTTTCATGCAATTAGTCTGAAAAGTCAAATTTTTCATATTCAACAGTTTTGTTGTACCTGGACACTTTTTATTTCCTAGCTATCATACTTCAAGCAAACACTAAATGGGGGTTTTTCATGAATTTTCTCATTTATCACCCACATAAACAGGTTCTGGCAAATTACTGCATTCTTGTTGTTGGTCCATATGACAGATAACGATACCAAAATACTGTAGATACTATTCCAGTCTCTACCTGCTTGATGTGCATACTGTCAATTTCCAACAACATGAGAGCAGCATGTAACTTGCAACAAAGCATCACATATAATCCTTAATATTGAAAAACTAGCAGTAGTAGTAACAAAGCGGTATTCGTAGTAATAAAGTAATATTTTACTTCAGTATACACTCGACATCTTTGAAATTACCTCAATGGTTTCCCAACTGCAAGCAGTTTTCTCCGTTAACCAGATTTAAAAAAGATTTGTTCATGACTGTATCTCTAATTAAATACACAACTCTGTGGTCCTTTCACAACTTCTTGAAACATACTTGAAACATACTTTTAAAATGCTGTTAATCTAGAAGTAAAGATATATGTTGACTGTGTGTTTGTGGATGCTTTTTTGCTTCACTATCCTGGCAACTGCACCTTTCTCCTCCTCCTCCCCCCAGATGGATTCAAATTACCTTTATTGTCTTTGAGGTCGTGTGTCAAAATGTATCCTACCTGCTTTTCTTGAATATTACATTAAAAATGCAAAAAGGAGTGCTACTAGAATAATTTTATGCAATTCATTTATTTTAACTGTTTACCAACTAGCTTCCCAGAGCTAAAGTTTGTCTCACAAGCTTTTTACATATCAAGACAAATGTTGTTGGTTACAATTAGTCTGTCAACTGTTTCTTCTTTCGAAATGGCTTACCTGTACCAATGACCTTAGTTGAAAACTATGTTAATTGTTGATACATAAAATAAGAGGAAAAAACAAACAATAGGCACTCAGATACTATAAAGCGTTTTGACTAGACAGATGCTTACACAATTTTCCTGAAATCAACTGAACTTTGCACAAATTGAAACTTCTAGCCATTGAGATCTCCCTGCTGAATCGTAATTTAAAATATCAGCATCCAAACTTGAGACTCCTTTGGAACCATTTTTGTATTATCAGGAATATTTATAAATACAGTGTATGATAACTATATCATACACTCAGTTCTCCGACAACATGGCAAACAAAAATGAAAGATGCAGATATACACATACTTTGAAATTTTCTAAAACAAAAATACTGTACAGCAAGATGTAGTCACTCATGAATTTACCTCAAGTCTTTATTTAGAGCTAAGCTTTCAAGCTTTCTAAAATAAGCTGATGTCCATTTTCTGATTAAGAAGTGGGCACAGAGGTATGTATATTCAACAATACCTAACTTCAGATGCTAATGCTTGTGTAACTTATAGCACTGTACTGACTAATAGCAACCTTGGGTGTCCAGACTGAAGTTTATCCAACCTTTGCTTTAAGAAATGAACACTGAACAGAAAACAAAAAAAAAAAATAGCCCAAAACCTACAGTGATAGCTCTTAGGAAGGTTTTCCACAATCAATACAAAAATATACACAGTAAGACACAAAACAGAATAAGGATTTTCATGAGCTGTATCAATCACGTTCCATTACATCTGAGTTCACCTTTGGCAGGTTTCAGTGAAACACTAGCAGAGTCTTGAGGCAGTTTAAACAGTTTGCACTGACTGGAAAAATCAAATGCTTGAGATGATATACAGTAATCCTGTCCCAGATGGTTGAACTACCCGCTAGCAAGGTCTCACACTTTTCAGCTTTCAGAAGCTGAGAATGGTGCAGAAATAACCCATCACATCATAGGGCTAGAGTTCCCAAGCTCAGCTGTGAGAACCACTGGCAGCACACATACAGGACAGCAGGAGGCAAAACATCACCTTTTTTGCATATTTGTCTCTGAACAGAGGCTGTGATTGCTGCCACCAGTTAATGGCAGCATTGGCAGGTGAAAGGACCAACTTTGGAAATCCATTTTGAGGTAAAAGCAACAACATCTGACAAAATGCAAAGCTGTATGGGAGATGAGATCACCAGTATATTCTGTAAATGGTATTACCAACTCTTTATGGTGGAAGGGACAGGGATCTTGGGAGCAATTTCTCCTTCCCCAGCCAATCGTGGACTAGAAGATTGCTTATCAATGTGTGTTTCTATTTATAGCAGGGAAGTGTAAGTAGTAGGAAAAGTGGTTCACTGACTGTGCAGAACAATTCTTCCTCAATTAGAATCGATTACAGACAGCTGGCTGTAAATACTGACTGATCAGCCACACGGATCTTTGGACTTCACAGAAAAATGCCTGCAAAGAAGCAGCCCTTTTCCAGACACAAGCAAAGCTAAAAAAGCCAATTTTTCTAAATCACCACTTCTCACACCTTTAGCTACCATTTGGCAAAAATTGCTCCTACTTGCCACCAATGACCTTTCTATGACAAAAAAAAAAGTGCAAGAAAATGTGAAGTCATGACAAAGGAGTCAAAAGTGAGCAACAGGTGAAGTGACTGGGGATGAACAGGAAAAGTGCTACGGCATAAAGATTACAAATCAGAAGATGACATTAAAAAGGTATGAAGCCACAGTAAAAACTGAAACAGAATGAAATCTTGAAAGAGAATGGATATGTTTAAAGAGAACAGAAAAGGGAGAAATAGTGACGGGTCCCAAACTCTATGCAAACATTTAACTTTCCTCCACAGCAATTTGTAGTTTAAATTTAAGTTTAGGAATAAGTTCCTAAGAGAGTTAACGTGATTTTCTCAGCAAACTTATTTACAAGAAAACCTTATCATAATGGAAAGCACATACTGTTGCAAGGTTGCAACACTGTGTCTTCCTAAAGCAACATTTAGCCCTTTAACTCTGAAAATCTGTTCAACATCGATATTAATGAAATCATTAACTACAGTAATATATTGGATCATTTTCATTCTTATTAGAGATAAGAACAATTTTCCAGCCATCGTCTTCAGTGTTAACAGGATCAGGCCCACGAATCATGCATAAACAAGTTTTGTAAAGAAGACTGTGTCCCCTGCTTAAAGACATTTGAGTATTATTTTTTTACAGAAAGAGGCCAAAAATACGAAGCAGTATCTTTATATATAAATACTGTACATTTACATGAACTTACCTTCGCATATTAAAACACAAAATGATTGTCTACAATTAAAATCAAACACCATGACATTGCAATAATAAATCGATACAAAACACTGAATGCAGTGCAATGTGTAGCATTCATATTCTTCTGACAAAGATTTCCACAAGCAGCCTTTTTTGACACGAGCCACACAATTCCACAGGGGGATGCCATTGTAGCATTTACAAGTTTAGTAAAGCTAAGGGTTTACATCAACAACTAGAGGAGTTAGGGAAGCAGGATGGCATGTGTCCAGCACACCCCATAAGAGTGTCTGTTGTTGTTTCTTGCTAAGGCAAAAGCTTAAGAACTAAGGGTTTGCAAAGCAGATTCAGCAGACAGTAGCCAGAAACGGTGGGTATTTTGGCGCATGCTTGGATCAGGTGACAGTACAGACTGAAAACTATGGCAGCTCACTGAAATGGTTACAGAAAGTAATGGCCCTGGATCTAGGTGGAAGCAAAAAGGCAAGCATACAGAGCACTCAATCACAAGCTTTTCTAGCAAATCTACTGAGTAGTTTATAGCAAGGTTTATCTACAACTCTAAGCAAAAGAGTTTGCAAAAATTACACTGCTATTGTGAGCCCTTTATTGGAAACCAAAGGCTGAATATTAAAGCTACTTTTATTCGTGTTTCAAAATTGGCATGAGATTTATAACAAAGTGGAAGCAAAGCACACTTTTTCTAGAGTTAAGGACTTGAGAAACAATGTCAACAGTATAGTATTCTATAGAAATCATGCCAACTCAGACCTCCTCCAATTGAAACTTTCCAAACTATTTTATTAAACAGCTTTAGAAGATACAAACAGTGCTGTATTTATTTTCATAGAATCATAGAATGGTTGGAGTTGGAAGGGACCTTGAAGATCATCAAGTTCCAACCCCTTCGGCCATGGGCAGGGACACCTCCCACTGGACCAGGTTGCTCAAAGCCCCAGCATTTGTGCCCTAATGTTGTTTGAGTCAGTTCTATCCACCACGAATTCACCTGTCTTTCAAAATATGACACTGACTTCTACGAGGCTGTATTGTCAATGGGACAATTTCTTGTCCAAATCTTTTACCTGGAGATAATCCTAGACACTATCAATACTTTCTGATTCATAAGAAGCAACACCTTTCCAAAGTTACTTCCTAGAGGTTTGCTTGTACAGGACCTTTCAAGATTTAGCCAGAATCTGCATTAAGATAGGACCATTAATTAAGAAAAATTAAGAATGGTCTCTTGATTAGACAGATCATACTCAGGAGTTAGTGTATTAAAGCTGAATCTATATATGCCTTGAGAAAATTACTCTGAAGTAGAAACTGTATGATTCATTTCAACCTATTTTAATACTATATGATTTCATATTTAATTTATAGCTTAATGTTTTGAAACAAGGAGGATAATAATAGCATTGAAAGTTTTCTCAATCTACAAATGACTCATTGTTCTATTGTCTCAAAAATGGCAATGGAGACACCAGTAATATTCTTTCAAATTCAATCTTTGAGTCTTTCACTAAGCAGTCACTATCACACCTTCCTTATGCTCTTATTCTTCTATCTTCTTCATTAAAATCTACTAAACAGCTTATACAGAAAAAAAGTGTGGGATATTTTGATAGGTCTGTTTGGTTTTTAATAAACAACTTTGTTAGGTTTACAAGCACCTTTCCGTGGACCTTGAAGTTTAGTTTAATCCTCTCTGGTTATCCCACAAAAATGAAAGTTTCCTATCATCTTTCTAAAATATTTAACAATTAAATAAATGTACAAAAATTCAAATCCAAATGACAAAAAGTCAAAGCTGTAAAGTTTAAACACAGAATCCAGGTAGGAAATGACTAAACCTACAACAGACCAACCCAAAATTTCAAAAGATTTTCTCAAAGCCACTCCATCCTTTTCTAAAAATTACTCCTTATATTCATCTTTAAGATTAAAAGATGTGAAAATAAAAACTTCACTTACAACACAGAAACTGAAGAAGGTAGATTATTAGGATTTATCAAATGAAAACTAAGATAGGCTAAACCAGTAGAAAACAGTGCAGCCACACAACCAAAGAGAACAGGTACACTTACTCCTACAAAGCTTAAAATACAGACAAAACATCCAGCCTGAACAACAGTATCGAATCAGTGCTCTTCTGCCAGATGAGGTCAAAGGGCATGTATGTCACTTCTCAAGCCAAAACTGAATGGGAAAAAAAGCAGGTTTAAGTTTGGATGTTGAAGAAATCCTTCAATGACTAAAGAAACAATTAGAAGAATGTTCGGGGTTAAAACTGCATCCAGCTTTCGTGCATTTACAGGATGAGGTACTTCAGCTGGCTGACTGAATGCAAAACCATCCATTTGCAGGACTATTTTTCTGTAGGGTCACTCAGACCAAAATACTACATGACCACTACGTGACTGAAAAAGCGCATGGCAGAAATCGTACAGAGAACCAGCATTGATCCTTTTAGTCCCCACTCAGTACTGAGGAGCATTAGCTTTAATACCAAGACAGACCCCCAAGAAGGAGAAACAGCAAAGTGCTCCTCTCTTGGTAACATTCCCATCAAAACTCCTGAATTCATTCCTTATATTCTGAATTCCGTGAAAAAAACAAAACAAAACAAAACCAAAAACTTACATCGTTGCTAGCAGGCTAGAGAATATCCTGTTTTTCTTAAATACTAAAAAAATAAAAAATAGTCACTTTACATATGAAACAGAATTAGGTGTTCAGTGTTAGCAACTCTCTGATATGGATGAATGTATTTGTAATTTAGACAGAAACATACGGAGTTACACTTCCATTAAGGAATTTTAAAATAGATCAGAAGATGTTTTTACCTATCTCACTCCTAAAAGGGAATTATAAATATTCTACTTCAAAGTTTCGCTTTTGGAACCCCATTTTAAATTCCAATCAGCTAACTCTCTCAGCCATACATTCCTGAACAACTTTATATTCTCAACATCCCCAATCGTAAGCCTGGAGATGTCTCCCTGCATTTGTTCTTCATCTCAAGTAAATATTCCTTGGAATAGTTTAAATGCTTGGATACCTAAGATTAGCATCTTGTAAGCCTTATGACTGCCATCATTACACACCAGCATCGTCCACTGCGACATAACATCTGTGACCTAAACTAATTCAACTGTTCTACACTTTGTCTCAGCCACACATTGCAAATTATATATGTAATTGATCTTAGGAACAATGCAAGAATCACTTTGAGAGACTACAGCATAACTTAACCTTTTACATTAGAAGTAATCTTTGAAGCAAGTGTTTTCCATAAACCGGTTCAACAAGATCTGCTGCAAATACCACCAAGCATTAACTACACAGCCAGAACAATAAAACATCTTACAACTTTTGCTTTTACTCATAGATGAGGGTCTGACAGGAACAGCACAAGCAGCAAAAACATACCATCTTTAAAAGAATAACAACCACCACCCTGCAATAATACCAAAACTGCAGTAATTATTTAATTTATAGCTAAAGGAAACCACCATGTGACAGAACTTAAATAAAATTTAAAAAAACCCTAAACTAAAACCAAATGATACAGCATAGGAACAGAAGAAAAAAAAAAGGTGTTCAGTGTTGTGTTTATATATGTACATATTAAAAAAATAAACTACTAAGAAAACAGATAAAAATTAAAAGGTTTAAACTTTACCGTATTTCCTCAGAATTACAAACATTCAAAAGTATTGTCCAGATATAACAAAATGTTATATATTGATAATTAATCTGTCTCTGGAAAATCAGTGTGCCAGGCCTAAATACGTAACTTTGTCACTCTGACTTTTAGTATTTCAATTGTTCATCCTGTAATGGTGAAGTCCTCGTAGCTGTGTATAAGGTTCCTCTAATCCTAAAATGAGTGGGACAACAAAGAAGATGTAGGAACCTGTTTCCATTCATTACAGTATTGCCCTATTACAGTAACAAGGGCAAGGTTTGCCACTTTGAAGAGCCGCTAGGTAATAAAGAAACTCCTTATTCTATCTTGTATCTCTATTGATTTCTCATCTTGGCACAATAAATACAATCTGTTTTAAAACATAAGCAATCTTCAAAGGACATCTTCAAACGACAACAACAAAGGGGCTATTACCAAAGCTGGAGGTGCTATGCTGTAACAACATGAGTCGTCTTAAATCACACTTCATCTATTTTGTAACTAGTATCACTAAATGAACTACAAGTATGATTTAAAGCTTTAAACAAGCCAGTCTTGCTAGAACCTTAAAACAAGCAACAATAACACTAATTTATCTAACACAGTCCTTGAAAGAAACAGAGAACTTAAACCACAAAATTTCTCTCAATACACACAGACAGATGTTCAGAGACAAGATTGGCCCTTTCTTGCTGATTGCCAAACAAAATATCTCCCTCACTGCACAACTGCAGAAATGGGATGGCATTATCCTTAGGTTTTTACTTGTTAAACTCACAGAATTTCTACATTCATTATTTCATTGCACTCACAACCATTTACTTTGAAGACAAGGGCAAAGCCTTTCTAAACTCCTGCATCTAAGGAGCCTTTCCTACAGCACCTTTTGGAGTGAGTTCAGGACCTCAATGAGACCACATTAAGAGAGACTAAAAATTCAAAGCTTAAAAAAATCCCATTGAAAATACTAGCACAAAAGGTCAAAGACAAACTGTACCATCTAAAAGAATCCAAAGAACAAACTGAACCAGAAAAAGAAAAAATAACCGTGGTATTTCCTTATAAGAAACGTGGCACATGAGGGACTTCAGTCTTAGTACTGAGAAGGAGAACCTCTTGTGCCCAATTCAGCTCAGATAACAACCTTACCCATTAACATTTACCTAGAGTTATTTCTATAATCTTGTTACAGCCAGTCAGAACTAGTGTTATCTGCTATTTTCCTACAATACTGCCTGCAGACATCTTACAAGGATGTATTTACCTTTAATTCCATAGTAGTTAGAAAGGTGTCCTTTCAACTACAACTATTCTATTTCTGTTCTGACAGTAATATAGTTGGAATCAGGCAAGAAGTTTTACAACACTACCTTTGCAAAGTGACACATCGTAAAGCTGAAAAAACTCATTGCAATCCATGAAGGAAATTGTATCAAGATAATAGTTTCAGTCAAGCCCTGTATTTTGAAATTAGGAAGAGTTATGTGCAAGAATAACAGTTTTCCACAAGACCAAAGTTCTCTCTCTTACATACTATCGATTATAAACCAAATTCTAGTGGTATAGTAAACAACAGCTTTATTGGAACATTTGTGCAGTGAGTGGACTATGATGGTTTTCACACCATTAACCAATTTTCAGGAAGGCTTTTAAATCAATAGGAACAGATTAAACAGCATTACTTACTATCAGGCAAAGAATTCCAAAAAACAGATTTTAAATGTCAATTTCATTAACTTATGAATCTCTAGAACGTAGGAATACTATTCCATAATCACTGACAAGGACCACTTTTTGCTCAGTTACATAAATATTACTTTTGGCATAGCCCCAAAGAAAATTATTTCATCTGCTTCAAAAAAGATTATTCAAAAACTATTCACATTAACCATAAAAAAACATTTAGGAATATTCATTCCTCTGGAAAGGTCAAAGAAAAGTAGAGCAAAATACTACTGGAAAACATCATACCCCTGACTGTCAACTCTGACAACTGCCTTAACCTCCCGTTACCTCATCAACACACACTGATGGACAAGAAGTCAACATGGAAATTCTCCAAGAAAAGGCAAGAGGTCAAGCCTAAAATGTTTCTACTAGTTTTCTACTAGTTCTGAGGCCACTCAGACATTAACAAAAACATTCTGACATTTTCTACTGTGTTATTACAAGTATGCCACATTTACACCCCAGACAGCAGTAATGAAATGTAATTTGCACATTTCTGTGAAGCAAAAGCATTCAGTTACAAAACAAAAACATATTCAAGCTTCCCTCTTGCATTTCCTTATATCCAAAGCTAGAGTTCTGGAGAATTTCACCCTCTATCATCAGCAAGTCTGGATATCACACAAGGAGCTCAGGAGATCCTTAGCAATTTTATTTTCCCCTTCCATGTTTCTGACCACTGGAGCTGAATAATCACTGCTGAGGTAGCTCCCTGAATGAGGATTTTAAAAATGTAAAGTGTATAAATGCGTAAAAAATGTAATTATGTGAGAACACTGTATGTCAGTGCTATGAAACAGTCACGTACAAAAGCAGTCTCTACTCAGTAAGTTCCTTGCACTTCCCAAGGAACCTTTCTTCTCTGTATTTGAACTCAGGGAGAAACTTCAACAAAGATCCAGTCTTCTGGATCCTGGATCCCTTTCACACTTTTGTACTTATATTACAACTTTAACATCCTTTTTCAGAGAAAGCACCAGAGTATTTCTTCCACTGTATTATGTGCCCTCCTTCCTATAAACTTGTTTCTCTACTTTAGTTTTGTGGATTCATCTTGACCATCAATTCCCAGACATTTAAGGAGCTTCCTTTCCATTCATCAAATAAAGTCAGTCTTTACTTCCACGTTTGATTTCCAAGCTGTCTGAGCATCTTCAGGTGCCTGACTTTTCACCACCATTAAGATGGTCCTGTTGTATCTTACACACTTAATTAAAAAAAAAAAAA
>VXBW01005306.1:1464562-1495448 GCA_013400375.1 Thinocorus orbignyianus
AAAAAAAAAGATACATTCTGCTATGGTACAGAGGTTACTAGCAAGCTTAAATGAAGCCTGAACATTTTTGAAAAGGAAAATTATTTTAGCCTACTTACAGTCATAAGTATGATTACATTCCCTCTAACATGAAACGTAATGTAAAGATGTTTTCCTTACACTGTACAAATCCCTGCTCTCCTTAGGGCTAATTATTAGTTAGCAATGACAAAGCTGGTGACAAAGCTCTAGAAGGGGGAGATGGATAGAAATCTTCTCCTTTGGTTTCTCAATAACTGAAGGGCATAGCATGTTCATTATTCCAGCCTAAGACAGAGTTAACTTGTATGTAATCCGCAACTCTATTACCCATCACTCATCATATGTAATGAGTAATCTACTGTCTTCCTTCTTTCTTTTTTGTTCAGCAACACACCTAGCACTGCAAAAGAAATATAATTCCAGGAATATTAGCATAACATGCTCAGTCCTTAACTGGTAGGATTAATCAAGGCTGTTACAACGGCGCTGCTGACATGTGTCAAGGTGACAGATACACAGACAGTTCTCAGTGAGTTATTAACTCTTAAAATTACTGTTTGGTTTAGACCTCTCTACTCCAGAATTTTTGTGTAACAATCACCTCTGGATATAAAATGCATGTATCTGTACAGATACAACTATCTATAGATAGATATGCCTTTTTTTTCTCTGTTATTTCAAAAAAATTAGACTCCTGGTTTGGATATTCTGTCAAGAAATGAATTCATTACTTCCCCTTAGCTTCCTAGGCTTATACTTCTAGATTACTTTCTAGCTTAGCTCAATGTACCTTTACTGTCTGTATATAACTCATTTACACTGTTATTCTAATAAAATTCTTCCATGATAACATCTTACTAAAGACTATCTTGAAGAAGGAACAATTAATTCAAACTTTTCAAAGTAGCACACAAGATGAAAAATTTTGACACGTTTTTAACACCTGGGATTAGACTATACTATACCAGTGACAGATCTGAGAATTTCATAATATAATCTTCATACAGAAAGTAAAATTCATTTCAAAAGATCATCACTTTAGAACAAGCAAATAAAACCAACAAAACCAGAAAATCTCATAATTATAGTATTACAAGACACTTACTGTAGCAAGGAACAAGGATACAAAAATGAACCAATAGTTCTAGGCACTAGATAGTCTTAAGCAATTTGTAAAATGAAAAATGCATATAGATAACTTAAACCGATGTTTAAAGCGTGATACAGAGTTGCACTGCAACAGTGAGGAACCAAGAAGGAAAGTTTGTTTCCACAGGAAACAAACCCTCAGAGGTCAGCTTTATACCTTCTTACCATGCAAGCTTTACAAAGCATAGAAGTTTGGCCAGGTCTGCTACTTTGGATATTCTGTGCAGAGAAATTATGCCTGACTTTCTTCCAAAGCATTCTACATTTGAAGAGAGAAAGCGGAGAGGAGGGGGTGGAAGGTAGTCTTCACCTCCCCCCTAACAGATCAGTACTCTGTGTAACTTCTACATATCAATTCGTCCATTCTCTCTACAGCTGTATAGAGAGGTTACACACTTTGATGCTGAAAATTGCACAAAACCAGAATATTGGGGCTTCTTTCAAGCTAAGCGTAAAAGTTCAAATAATTATTCTCTGAGTCCTGCAAGCTGATTGAATTTACAATACAAGATTTATGAACCAGACTACATACTACCCTTCTCTTCAAAATGACAGTCCTCTTCATCTATTTTCCATTCCCTTGGACAACTTTTATATCTATTATGAGAAGAAACACATTCACCAGCTTCCTGAAATTAACAGAAATACAGCCATCCTTGAAGAAAGTGCAAGCTCAAGCAAAACAAAACTAACAGCACCCCCCAAAAATCAAACCAACCAAAATGAAAAAAAATAAAAAAAGAAAATTCACACCTGGCATGATCTCAACTGTATAAATAAGAATCCTTTCTCTTTCCCTAAATTACTTGCTTCGTGGACCCTGAGCTGAAAGCTACTACAAAATAATCATCTGAACATTCAGCTTTCCAGATTGATATGAAATTACTCTTAGCAATACTATTTTATAATAAAACAATGTTTTGCAATTTTAAATAAAGCCTTTAACGACATTAAAACAAGACATTTAGGCATCTGATGATTAAATAGATTTAAATTTGAAGCATTAACCTAAATATCCTACAACATTTCTAAGAACTTCACTGAGCTGCCATAATTTCTGTCAGCGTTATGTAGTACTGAATGACTAGTAAAATACCTGAATTGAAACTATTCCAGTCTAGCAGTTTGTATGATCTTGTGTTACCCATAATTCCGACAAAGGCTGAGTTCAAAACAGCAAATTAGTAGATCAGTTATAGGAGCAGAATAGTGAAAAAAAAAAAGAACTACCAACAAGAACACAATTGACAACACCACTCCACAGGAACTGGAAAGACACAGACAGTAGAGTTAATAAGAGGCTGAAATAGAAAGGGAAAAAGGAGCATGCTATAGCAATCTAGCACTAGGCGTGATCAAAGTGTACAGTATAGAGCAATTATTCTCAATCCACATTCAAATGTTCTTTCCTTTTCTACATTTTCCTGTTTGTGCATTTGCCAGTTTGCTTCCTTTAATATTTCACAGACTTATATGACTCACATGCTTATTACCATCACCACCGTATCAGAATTTTTTTTTTTTTACTTCTTCACCTTCCTTCCCATAAACACGTATCTTCATTCCCCTTTTTGTTTTCATTGTTTTGCAATATACGGAGTTCAAAGTATCATGCATCTTACATCCACTTGTCAGGAGTAATCCACATGTCCCATAAAAACAGTCCAAAGAGCCACTCAGTTGTATAAATATGCACCTCTATCTTCTTTCTTAGGCTGCTTTCAGTCAGTTGGTAAAAATACAAGAGTGCAAAATGCAAGAGATTAGTCTTTAAAACTTCTGAGCAAAATTATTTTTTTTTCATTTTGTCTTAACTAAATTTATCACACAGTAAATTTTCCACACTAGTGATCTGTACCAGAAAGCTGCTGAAAATACAGAAGCCTAAACCAGCTTTGTGGCAAAGAACGGGAGGACTCATATAAACTATATTTTGACATTTCGCTTAATCTTCTTTCCACTGTATAAACAAATCTTAAAAATAGAGAGGAAAGAACAGTATCATGTAGTTACATGCCTTAAAAGAATCCATTAAAGTAGCAGGTTATAATCCAAATTAAGTCTCAGATTTTATTTCATGTTGACAGTTTATTGAATCTTTAGATAAGCAACAATCTACCTGCTTGCAGAATTACTTGCCTTGGGCCACAAGACAGAGAAAGAAACAGAAAAAATATTATCTTTTCTTTAAATTGCTTTTGAAGATGCATTTCCACAAACCTTATTTTATTACTCCTGACTAGTGCATGCAAAACCACTACAGGTTCTACTTTTTGCTCTCCTCTGCAATTTTAAGTGTGCTGTTAACTCCAACTTTTTACAGAGCTTGTCTCACTGAATATAACAACAAAGCCTACAGAGTAAAGAGTAACTTAATTCTGAGAGTAAAAGATAACTTAATTCTGATGTTAGAACTAGGACATGCAAAATACATGTTTCAGTAATGGGGTTCCCAGACAAATATTAAATAAAAATCTTAAAGTACTGTTTAGTGTATATTTTCAAGAACGGAAATAAAGCTGTAAAGGTTTTATCAAGAGAGGTTAAAAACATGTATTGAGCTAAAATGTAGTCATTAGTCCTTAAGGATTTCAAGAAGCTGAAAATTAGAAAACATTCACAGTTAAGATCAGATATTTCATCTTGGTTTTATTTGAATGGAAATCTTGCATCAAGTTTTAATATTAAAAAGTGGTGAAAAACTAATTAAAACCTCAATAATTCAAATACAGTTTTTAGTGCAAAGTTACTGGACTCAAACTACTTTATTACTTCATTAACTTGCTGAAAAGTTCCTCAGTAAAAACATATCCCCTGAATATCTATTATTTTTCAAGCTTAAATGATTGCCTGAAAAATATAACTTTTAACATACATTATTAGAATAGATCTATATCTATTCAAATACTGATACATTATAAAAAGTTATAAAGATTAGAAATACATGATTATTAAGACCAGACTCAGGCAAGGAAGTTGTTCTTGTGTTAACATACCAGGATTGTGAATGCGATCCAGGAGCTTCACAGACCGTGCACTGACAACACCACCAACGTGGACAAGAAAGCCTGGTGGAAAGCTCGTCAAGGTAAAAAACGGAAATTCCTGTTATGATTAAAAACAAACATCAAATGACTGCTTACCAACCACTGCTGGTTGTCAATAAACATGCAGTGAATCAATAATTTCCCTGAAATACAAGCGAAGCAGTTACAATAGGCCAAACATATCCTTCAGGCTCACTAAGCACTACGTAACCATACATCTTCATATACTCAGAGTGTAAAAAAAAGAAGAGGTATTATACAATATATGAATACTTTCCCCCATAGAGTCTTATTACAGGACAACACACCTAAAAAATGCGAACAAATTGCTCTGCTAGTGTCATAAGCTCTAAATGTCAAGCACATATCCATCTTCTACAATAAAGTACAAGTCTTTGAAATAAAACCCACAGTTCTCAAACTCCAGAAACTCATTTTCAATTCACTTGCATAAATTAGTTTTCACCAATCCATAATTAAAATGAAGAATTTGTACATTTCAGCATCTACTCAAAAACGTGGCACGTACAAGAGGCAAAGTAAGTGATAACTGTAATTTTTCATGACACACGTGATGAAATAAAACAGTCATATTCAAAGGAGGTGAGCCCAAAAGTGGAAGATTTTCTTTCCTACAGAGACTAATACGATCACACTTATGGGGGAAAGGCAATTCTAAATGCATAGAGACAAAAAAAGAAAAAGAAAAATCATGCAATCATGTTTGCATAGTCATGACGATTAGATAAATGGAAAAAAGAAACACCACAATTTTATATGAGAGAAAGTACAGCACAGATTCCTTTCTCACATACTTGAAGCACTTGCAAAACTACAGTTGAACTGAGCTTCTACCTAAAGAGTGCACATGCTGCAGATTAAATGAGAACGTGGTTCTTCCAGCAATACATGGCATGAAAGGTCATCTTAAACTAAGCCCAATGCAGATTTAAAAATTAACATGTCAGAATTCTTAGCACTTTTCTTATTAGAACTCTTACAACTTTTAAAAGGTCCTACAACCTTCAGGTTTCCTGTATTTTCATTTGGCCTTAATTTTTCAAAAGTAAGAAGCAAACTTTGAAATCAACAACCATAGTATAGATAACCAGGATAAAAAAACACCCAAATCCACTAAAACCTGCAGTCATGCCCTATAATGCAATTAAAAAGCAGGGTGATTTCACCATAGGACTCTGCAAACCAGTTTGATTAGTGTGTCTTCAGGAGCACCTCTGGATCACTAGAGAAGGCTACGGAAAAGACTCCTCTAGAAGGTTCTAACAGACCACAAAGTGCTTTGCAGGTTATCAGAACAGTCAGAAAGCTCTGACTACAGCACAGTCTAACCTCCTTTTCTGTACATTTTTCATGCTGAAAAAATGGAAAAAAATTTAGTACATCAACGCTTTGTTATACACTTCTTTGACTGTGGGGCTCTGCAATATCAACTGTTCAACGAAGCCCAAGTACACTGACAGTATTTGTCCCTGTATAATTCCATGACACTCGTTCTGCTTAACTTCTATTTATATATGACACACATATTTACTCTGTCCCTTGAATGTAGTTATCTGACATGAATGATAATAATAATCATTAGTTTTTCCAGAACTATAGAAATCAAAGAAGTCTACTGCCTATGCCACCTGTATGAAAATCCATTAGGCTTATACTACACTTATATTTTATACATACATATATAAATATGTACACACTCACACTTAAATTGTGCTAAAGCAGTAAGCAGTGAACAAAGG
This sequence comes from Thinocorus orbignyianus, assembly GCA_013400375.1. Taxonomy (NCBI): domain Eukaryota; kingdom Metazoa; phylum Chordata; class Aves; order Ciconiiformes; family Thinocoridae; genus Thinocorus; species Thinocorus orbignyianus. The sequence continues at coordinate 1,470,540 of VXBW01005306.1, forward strand.
GAACGATATTCCATGCTCTAAAGCATAAGCAAATCCGATGCTTTTTAATCTATGTGGAGATTCAGGAATTACTTTGATCTTTTGTTCATTTTCGTAAGGCTGTGCACTGCACATTCGGACTTGCAGTTCATCAACTTCCTACACTATAAACCAGGAGTAAAACTTTAAAGTAATAACGTGGTTTTATCTCAGTCGACATATTGATACTTGCAAATCAATGTTATGATACGTGCTAAAATTAGACCTATGTCCTATCTGTTAATTTCAGCCTCCAAATTTTTGGGTAACTGACTCACTGAATCAGTCTGATTTCATCAACAATGTCTCATTCATTCCAAGGCAGACAGAATTCCATCACTTCATATGATGGGCATCTTTTCTTTCCACCTTTTTTTCCTTTTTAAGCTCAAGTAGAGGTTTGGGGGGGTTATTATTATATTACTCAAATACAAGTTCCGGCCTCAATTATATGAAATAATCTGTAATACTACAAAATTACAAAGCTATACTTATTGCATGGAAAACAGAGATTCTGTAAGAACCACATGCAGTGTTTCAATATTACAAATCTCCTCTATTGTTGCAATTTGCTAAGGATTATCTTTACATGAAGGTGATGTAAACACAGAGTATTCCTCTGTGTGAGAAGACACAATGATCTTAAAGTTCCCAAGCTACAACTGAAGATAGTTGACCATGTTTGCAATACCAATCCACTATACCATTTCACAGTCACTGACTGCATAGACAATGAAATAACTGCCACTGGTTTAATACTTGCAACTACAGATGGGATTTTATAGTTAGAGTTTGAGGAAGTTTGATAAGGTTACAATAAAAATCCTTATAAATATTTGTTTAACACAATGTTTAAAAACGTTTCCGTATACACATACATGTATTGCTAGTATTCGTCTTTTCTAACTACATTTCATACAAAGACACACAAACTCATGAAAAAGAACATGGAACAAGGCTATGCACACATGTCATTTAGTGTTAGTGCCAGCTGAAGCAGTTCTCAGATTCCCTTCCAGCCATTCACTCATTTCAATTGTTGTACCACTCCCTCAGTTAATGCTCGTAACACTCAGGTACATTTAGAGCTTTTTGGATTGAATTGGAGGAGGGAACTGCTCCACATTAAAATATTGTTAATTTCCTGGTTGAATTATTTTTATTCTAAGCACAGTTAGTGTACCATCTCATAAGGTGGCCAAACAAACTTAAAAGTTTTCTTCAACCAAACTGAGGGGACAGGCTAGATAGTAACAAGAAGTTGCTGGAAAGAAAAGTTGTTTAAGCCGGCATTTCAGCCAAAAAGACTCACACAGAGAACTGCACTCTAACACAACAGCTATCTAGCAGCGCTGTACAGAGGTGGAGATCAACAGATCTCCACTCTGAAAAGGCAGCAGTAAAGATCTTTCAAGCACTTGCAGAACGCAAACATGGAAGAATAAAACAGCATTTGTCCAAGTTGAGGTCAACAGAGAGACAAAATACCATCAAGAGCAGCATGTAGTCATTTCTACAAAAACACAGGCTAATTTTTTATGAGTAAAGTAAGCTCAAGTTTTCCGACTGACTGAAATATAACATATACATATATAGATAAAAATATACACTAAGAAAGCTGTGCTATAGTTACACTTGATATCAACAGGCATGCTGTGAATTGCTAAAAATGTATTAATGTACAATATAACATGTATGTTAGTTTTCCATAGCTGGTGTATTTCCCAGAAGAAATCAAGTAAAATTACCCTTCCAACAAAATCTGCTCTGGTTTGTAATTAAGTAACATATTAAACATACATTTGATGATAATAACAATAATAATAATAACAATAATAATAAGTGTAAGTATAATGGTGGTAGTAGTACTAGTAGTAATAAGAAAGCTGTGGAGACATCCAGGTAAGTGAAATGGTTTTAATATGCCTTACCATTACCATATACCTGAGTAAACTGAACAAGGATTCAAAAGAACTTACTATATATGTCATAAATCTGGAAATATATTGTATGTATTGAATTTATTCTTTGTTTTCCCAGATAAACACTACTCTAAGTAATCCAGAAAAGTAACTGGAATGCACTATTTACACGTGCAATATTAAAACAGACAAAATAACTAGAATGAACAAAGTTTACGAGCTACTCAACCTTAAGCCAACCATAAGAGATAACCATAGCAAAAGCATATCCAGTATGACATTTTCAGAAAGACAGTATGAAGATTATTGTCTTATCAATTAACAGTCCACATGCTTTGCTACATTTTCATCAATAACAGACTTTTATGAAAAAATTTTTTCCACTAGACCATACACAGGCCTTATCAAAGCAATGTGCAAATAATTCAAGCTCTAAAAACACATTAAGTGCCCTTAATTTACATTTTTAATTGTTTTTAAAAGCTTCCTAAGGAAATAACAAATCAGCCATGAGATGTCTGAAATGCTTGCAAAAACAAAGGTAAAGAGAGAAAAGGCTCTATTTAAAGCACTTTTTTCAAACTGAAACATTAAAAGCAAAAAGCCATGGATTTGCATTTAAAGAAAAATTAAAATTTTAACTGAAATATATCAACATGCAAAATACTAACTACTGAAAAATAAGCCAGTCTGATAAATGCATTTACAAGTAACAGAGCAAATATTTAAAAAATCCTGCACAAATAAGATCACAAAGAAATCTGCAAGGCCTCACAAAAAAAAAGAAAATCAAAATTATTTCAAATATTCGTTTAGAAATCCTCAGTACAAGAAAAAAGGGCTACAAAGAGTCACACAATGTTTTGGAACATACCCGCCTTCTACAGAACCTACGAGGCGATCCTCCCTTAGCAATGGATAACACAAAAAATGAGAAAGAGAATCATCCACTTACTTAAAATAGTAGCTATTCACTTATATTTCATAGATATAAGTTTGTTGAAACAATCAGCTACATGGTTCTATGTAAGTAGTTCGGGTAGACAGAAAGAGTAATTAAATTAATAGTTACTTCTGAATAGGAAAACATTCCCGTTTCTTCCTTCAAGGCTCCTCACTAACACCATTTTGACAAAAGCAGTACATGGTCTATAAAAAGAAGCCGCAAGCACTCATTCCAAAATTTAAACAAAGAATTAAAGCCACTAATTTTATTATACTATTATCTATTCAGCATAACAACCAGCAGACAGCATTTTTAGTCCTACAGAGCTTCTCCAAAAAGCTGTAAATTCTGCAATGCTCCTTTACTGCTTGGGAAATGGGTGAGGTTTGTTGAAGTCAACATTTTCTAGAGGCTACATGCAACACCATTTCATCTGTGAACAAAGGCTAAGGGATGCATCAATTCTATTCTTCAAAACTGAAAGTTTTGCAATTATGCATGGCATTTTCACCTTGTTTAAAGCTATTCCAATGTTTCTGAATTTGGCTTCTGTAAAAACTGTAAATACATGATGGTAGAGTATTAAACTTGCACAGAGACTAAATAGCAGCAATTTTTGCTATAACTGTTTCTTATAGCATCAACTGTAGTCACTTGAGTGCTGTGCACATTACAGTTACTTGCTCTTCTTTTCTTAATGTTTTCTTAATGCTTCTGTAACACATTAAAATTTAAATAATTTGTGTTCAAAAGGGCTATTAAATGTTCGATGTTTGCAGTAATTTTTCAGACCTAAAAATTACATTTTTTTAAACAGAAAGTAACAGGAAACATTTAAATTACTACAAGCTAAATTCGCTTTAGTAGATGAGAAATGTAAATATAAAATGTCTTACCCTTTGTTCCAGAGCTGACTGAGTCTGTTGTCGTAGAAGAGTTTTAAATGGCCCCCCTTCTTTTCCAGCACTCCCACTGCCCATTCCTGAAGAGTATCAGTACAAATAACATTCAAAGAAACATGTATTATAATTTGCCAGCAAGCTTTAATTTAAGAATATATAAAATAGTCATTGAAAACAGTCTAATTATCCCCATAATTTTAATTTTAAAAAAAAAAAAATACTGAGCATCAGTTTAATTCAGGGTTGGGGAGGGTGTTTTGATGTTTGGTTTTCATATGATTAGTAGTGGGGTTTTAGTATTTTGACAAAATACCCTTAAACTAGCATCTTTTTCTTTGTTTCAACATGAATTGAAAAAACTTTTAAAATACAAAGACTTAAAGATCTGGGCTTGCAACTCTTTCCTAGAACTACTTTTTTTTTGTTGTTACTATTGAGAGTTTTGCCTATGATTTTAAAATAGACCTGCCTTCCCTGCTTTTCGCAGAAAGTTTCTACATAATCAGATTTTCAACCCTTATCAACAAGGGCTGCAAAGTCACCATTACATCCACACTACTGAACAATGCCAGAGCACTCTATAGTCAAGTTGCTCTCTCAACTATCATGATCATTTAAAAAAAAAACCAAAATCTGGCTCGAAGTTTTAGAGTAACTAAATCACTTTTCCTAATCACTGGGAGGAGAGTGTACACTTTATTACAGCAAGAGCTATACAATGATTGAGACCAAAAAGAATATCGCAAAGGCAATGGACATTCTTTGACTAACTATATAAACTCTGAAAAGTATTACCAATCCTTTTTATTTTCTTTAATATCTATGCTTTGAAATGTTAACTCATGAGATTAATTCAAATAAGCTAAAGACTACAGGTCAGCATTTAAAACCGCCACACTTGTTTGATTACTGTATTTGCACACACATAACCTGCAGAGTATTTTAAGTGAAAATTAAGAAATAAACTCCAATTCTGCATAATATGGGTTATTATCCCTTTCATTCTTTCAAATATTTTACTCCCGCCCTTACCCCCCCAGTACAGGAGCTCTTCAGAAGAGACAGTCAGTTTATCAGGTCTACCTTTGATACTGAATTATCTGCTATCAAGGACCTGTACTCTTAACTGAGTGCCTTGAGATGCAGGTTATGTGTATGACGGGAAGCTATTTGCTACATGGTTAGAAATCACAGAAGTAAAAAATAAACACATACCAAGATTGTGTTTTTCCTAAAGTAAACACAATGCTAGTGAATCAGATTTTCTTGGCAATATTTCATGCCTAAAAAACACACTATCATTGGTATTTCTTGTATCAAAAACCATCAGCGCTAACTCGACAAAGCAAAAATAAACACGTAAGTTGTATAGGAAAGCACGAGATAAAGAACAAAAAAAAAGTGTCAGGAGCAGGATGAAATACAAACAGCACAGTGCAAACAGTTATGAATGAAGCAAATATTTTCTTTTACAGAATCAGTAACTAATTTAACATGGCAATTCCTTGTGCTAGCTTCCTTTTTCTTCTGATCAGGCATCTAATAAACTGAATGAGACTGTACGTATACATCACAGTGCAGTTATTTGTTTTACCAAAGACTGGGAGATCTAGAAATAATACCAGACTTACTAATGTATGTTAATTCATTCCTAACATTTCCAAAAACTACTAGGTTATCACTACCACATCTAAAAATACTCTATTTTTTAGCAAATATTTTTAGCTGTTCTTGGATAAGGAAACAAAAAGTATTAGTATCTGTATAGTCCCATTAAACAAGATTAAATTGCTTTTACTGTTTGGCATTGATTCTAAACATCATTGTCAGGGACTATACAATATTAAATACAGACAAACACAGCATAAATACTGGACATGAAACAAATTAAAAAAATACAAACTAATCAAAATAACTTCTACAGAAAAAAGCAGTAATATGAACTATTCAATTTAAACATATGAAAATGAAAAAGGAGGCAGTAAAAATAAAAAGTTTGTGCAAGTTTTGCTTGAAAGACTAAATTAAAGAGCGGAGTTGTCAGCCATCCAACAGCCACTGTTTCAATAAATTATGAATCAATTAATGAGCAAGTGCTTGTTCCATGCAAAATGTAGGAACAACAAAGTGAAGGGAATGAGGGGGGGTTAAAAAAAATAATTGTAAATTACGTGTGTTAGTCCAATTGGCAAAGGAATTTTTGCAAGGGAAAAAGAGAGAGTTGAGTAGCATAAACTACATAAGTTTCATATCCTTTAAGGAGTTCTGAAGCTGTTTCAAGCTTCTGGGCAGAGGTGAGAGAGTATGAATGTTATGAATAGTCATGTAGCCAGCAGTTTTCAGAGGCTATTGAACAAAAACATAGGGTTATAGAAGGCTGTGTGTTAAATGCCCCCATAATCAACCACCACCACCATTTGCTTAAAAGTTTGCTTAAAAGGCCATAATAGATTGATCCTACCAGAAGCAGCCAGAAGCAGCTCTTCAGTGAAAGAAACACTTTTCCTCAGAACAACTGGGCTGACATGGCTAGAGTGTAGAGGGTTAAGGCTAGACCCCGGGAGGAGGAGACGGGACTTTTTAAGATGTGGGGAATCACAAGAGAGTGTAGGGGAGCTGGGAAACAGGAAAATCCTAGGTCCCTGTGGGGAAGGTGCTGTGGAGGAAAGTAATAAGAGACAAAGAGATGGAGATTCAGAAGATGACTAAAGAAACAGACGGAAGAAATCAAAATGAAGCATTTTTTTTTCTCCAAATGAACCAGCACTTACTGCTAAACTATTTCTCAACGTACAAAGAAATGGAATGACAGTACAGCTCCAAAATGTCAATGAGATGCATGTTCTCAAAAATCACGATGTGATTAACTTTATCTTGAAATCAATTTTTTTTTTTAAAGCCATGGTAATATAACGTCTATTTAAAATTTTATACAAAATTTGGTGACAAATACTATGGAGTAAACATTAAATAATACGGTCTTCTCACACAGTTAATCTTTTTACTTTCATTATTTAAGTACAAAAAGTTATTTTCCAGAGAAGTCATGGATTTGCTTTATAATTTTGAGAGTCATAAATCTTGTAGAATTCTAAGTACCCACAAAGAAAAGGAGTTCCCACTTTCTCAATTTCCTCCAAACATATACTACGTCAAATCAAAACGTATTACCTGATTAAAATGTAGTGGTTTTTGTTGGCCTGATGTTCTGATAGTTTGCAGTGGCATAAAATATATCACTATCCACAGAAGTCTAACTTCAACCTAAAATAAGCTTTCTCAGCACAGAATAATTTCCCCTTATATTTAGACCAGAGAGAGACCAAAATGGGTAACACAATCACAATAGTATTTTGTAAGAGATATTAAGGTAATAGTCTCCTAATTTGGAGCTCCTGAAAACTGAAACTTGGATCTCCTTAAGAATCTCATCTCCTCTATTTAGCTATTCATATCGGTGAATTGTGGTATCTGCACTCTTTTTTCCAGGTTAGTCTCCATCTCAAATACATAAACACACTAGCTACCTAACTGCAAAGTGGAGAGGAATAGAATGTACTGCACAATCATCAGAAAATACTCAACTTTTCACATCAGCGAATCTGACTAAGGAGTATTGCAAATTTGATAGTGTCACAAGATGTTTGCAAGTTTCTACTTACTCTTTTTTAAGTACTAACATCATCAACTTTCACGTAGAAATATTCCAACTTAATAACTGTCTTAAATGAAAACAAAGGTCTAAATATATACAGCGAATTACTAAAAAAAAAAACCATACTAGATTTAGTGTGTTATAGAAGAATGTTCTGCACATCATCAAATTTTTGGTAAAAAATAAACTCGTGTGATACTGTCCTTTTAAGCTATTAAGATTCAAAATCTAGTATGTAACACTAAGATACAGAACTTTTAAATGCAATTAGCACATCCTTGTAAGACAAGTTTCAGTAGCACAGATAAAAGACAGTGGCAGTAAGCAAAAGTATGCCCACTGTAGCTTTAATACTAAAAATACAGCTAAAAAATATTTACATACTTGAAAAATACCTAAAAATAAAAGGTACCAATTCCACAATCTGTTTCAGTTCTGACTGAACTGACTGAAAATGAGAGGGCCCATCCACCTACACAGCACTGCCAGGTATTATATAAGGCTGCTGCTTTAATAAACTTGCCAAATTCACGGCGAGAATTCACTTCACAAATTCAGAACATTTCCATCTATAAAGATGACCAGCTATGTTACATTTTAGTATTTTATACAACATGATTCTTACCATAAAAATCTGATCAACAGAAACAGATTTTCAAATATTCAGTAAACCAAACATGAATTTGTGGTTCTCCTACTTAATAAGCATCCAGTTATATTTGCAGGTCCTTTAAACGAGTGACCACCATATGGTACCCACAAACCAGTCCTCATTTAGGAAAAAATAAAAAAAAGTGTGCTTTTGTTTGGTTTTTTGTTTAAAAACAAGACAGAAAAGATAGCACTTAGACAGACAGCTTCCTACTTGGGAACACTTTTAGGCAGATATCTAGGGAATGCACTGGGTAGAATAATTAATATAACTGTATCTGAATGCAACACTTAAATGCTTGGAAAAAATTTTCCATGGGGTGTTATCCAGTAAAGCTGAGTCAACTACCCCAATATGCTTAAAAATTGTACAGATTAGATGGAGACAAGAACGTTCTGAGCTTCAAATACCACAATTTAAAACATCATTTAAAAAACAACCAAGCTTTTATAAACAATCCTGCAAAATATTTTGCCCTACAGTAGCAAAACCCAGGACACTGGTCAAATAATGGAGAATAAACAAATAATGATTCTTTGAGCTGTGCTGACAGTATTACTGACATGATTCTAACCACAGACTGAAAAATAGGGCAGGAAGAAATAACATCATGATAGACCAATGGAGAAAGAAAAATGCTCTTTGAAGATGGCTGGAGTAAAATTTAAGTTACTTTCAAAATGTATGTAAAGCCATTTCCATATACCAAGGAGAATAAAAACACAGCAGCTGCTACATTCCTAGTATCACCTTTGCAAAAAGGAGTTAAAAATCACAGAGAAATGTTTGCAATATACTTATAGCACAGGACATTAGGCTTGAAGATGAAATAGGCTTAGTAACAGTCCTTAACATATTGTGGTGAAAAATGTACTCCCATGATTTGTAATATGAAATGGAGGAAATGAGAAAAAGGCAATTACTTAGGACTCCCTTAATGTTCCAAAATGGTTTATTTTGACTTGAATACAGCTGTTACAGATGTCATTGTAATGCTGTCCAGAAGAGTGGAAATATAGGCAGGATTTAAATTTTCACCTTTTCAAGCTTGAGGTGTGCTATCTTATGTCTCCAATTTCCACATCATTTTGATAACTTAAATGCCAAAAAGCAAAAAGGGGTTGAATGAAAATAAAAAAAGAGAAACACAAATTAAACAAAAAGTGGGTGGAAGCGCCTTACCAGTTTTGGGTGTCAAACTCAAATCTGTGTCAGAAGAAGAGGACTGTCGACTGTAGGACTTGGAAGGTGAAAAGGAATAGGTTTGGTTTTTCAGAGGGGTGGAGGGTCCTGATGAATGAGTATTGGGATTGGGATCTTCATTGAAGGGAATCCTGCCAGAAGAAGGTGGAAACATATTCAGTAATCCTGTGCCAAAGGACCTGGCTGACAGCAGCATGATCCAAACACCAGGATGGGACTGGGGCAGGGCCATCAGCTATTCCTTAGGTGCGAGACTGGGGATGAGGCCAGAGGCAAAGAAATGCTGTTTTACCCGTTCAGCATTCTACAGATAGATGCTGATAATCTACAATGAAACAATTAAGCCAAATGAGAGGCATGAGATGTGACAAAAAATTATATATGCAAAATAACAAAAAATTGAAAACTGTTTATGGCTTTAAAAACTGGTCAAATACACAATGCTTTGAGTTAGTTTAGTAAAGAAAAAATTATTTCAAATTATATTTGTGTTTATACATATTCATACATTTATGTATATACACACATATGCATTTTAAGGAAAAAAAAAATAAAAATGTTTCCTTATCCTATAGCATCAGCAGCATGCCACAGCTAAAAACAGAGCAAAGAGGAGAATCTTTATGGGAACAACTATATTGACAAACAGTTCACTTATGCACAGATTGACTTACCTGCTCTCTAAAACCACCTCTTCCACAAACAGCACACACTCTTCCTATAACCATTTAAAGACCTTAATGTTATATCAGAACGATGCAATTATGAACTCCAATCAAAATGTGATTTTCTTCAACGAATGTAAAATAACGAACGTTCTCCAGATACATCAATTTTTTTTTTACTTAATTTCTTAGGAAGTAAGCATGTTAAAAAGAAGGGAAGAGCGTGGCTTTGTGGAAGAGACTCCAATGCATTTTCAAGAAATTATTGCCTTTGCTTCAGCAGCTGCACACAGAGTAGTTCTTCACTGACAACAGAAGGTGTCTCCATGAGAAAATGAGGGAGAAAAGATGGGTGGTACCTGCCTACACTGCCTGCCTGCCTGCACTTTGCGACCACTGTGCCTGTGGCCTGCCTCTCCCCAGCTCTTGAGTCTGAGCAGTCTCGTACCAGTGTAGATGAGAGTGGGAACAGACACAGAGAAGTTCTGAGTAAGTCGTGAGCCAGTAGCAGTGTGAATTGGGCTGTTGTGAGTCGAGCGGCATCCATGGCTTGGCGGATGAACCAGCGGAGACCTGAGAGAATTTGCAGCCAAGGTGGAAGAAAAGAAAACAATACATACAAACAGGTTGCAAAGTTATGTTATAAATTATTTCAGGGAAGTTTAGGTAGAGGAGATCTCTTACTTTAAGCAGACTCTAAGAATTTAAATTCCTAGCATGCAAGAGTCCAGATGAAATAAAAAGATAGAAAGGAACCACTTAAGCACTAGCTTCTGAAAGCGTAATTAATTCTTTGGCAGCAAGGCACTGAGTTAGTAAAGCCAAGAATAAGAAGTATTAGTTGATTTTGACAGCTTTGTCCCTCAGTCTAAAAAAACGGAAATGTTTCTCAATGATTCTGACAATATCTACCACTGAGCTGAACGCAGGTTATTTAGGGGGTGGCATTTCCATATTTTGCTCCACAGTGAAAGCTACCAATTTATTTATGAATGCTTTTTAAGTTGGTAGTTACTGAGTCTTTTTTTTTTTTAAATGCTGTATTATATCCAAAGCTCTTTTGATGGCAAATTTTTAAAATTAAGACAAATTAAACGAGCTATGATTTGAAATAGAAACCGGTAATTTTAAGAAGTCAGAGCATACTGATGCCTGCACAACAAAAATGCCTAATTACTATACTGACAGAACAGTTCAAGTTAATGAAAATGACCAATTCAATTAATATCTCTGTAAACGTAGTATAAGCAGTATACTTCTGGTGCTGTTTTTTCCTTCCAGAAATTAGATCGCTCTATCAGACACAAACTGATTAAATTATCCAAGCAAGAAATCTGAAGAAGACTGCTAGTATTTTTCTCTTAATTCATATGCACGTTAAAAAATTGCATTCAAACTTTGGTGCTGCAATAGATACAATAGAGATCAAGAAATTCTACCTCTCATCATAAAGAGTTTTCCTTTGCAAGTACACTATTTAACTGGTTTACAATAGCCCTACTTGTTTTGCAACAGTAAAAAGCAAAGCACACACATAAAAAAGACGAGACTACTTCAGGATGATTCTCTAAATCACTGACAGAACTGTCTGAATTCAAACTTATCTTTTATGTTCAGAATAAATTCTTAAAACTGATTGGACTGAACTGGGAAAATCTTCAACAGAAAGTATATCATAAGAAGCCCTCACAAAAATGTTTATTGTACAAACAGAGTCAAGGCAGAACTAATTATTAGGTAGGAAATTGGTGGATCACAACACAAAGATACATAATACCATTGCTATACAAATTCAAAAAAGTCATATCAAGTAAGGAACACCACTCCAGCTTCTAAAGAAATAACATAAGTAATCCAACCTAAAACATTTCAAAATAGTGGAATATAAACCGAGTTGCAGACAAATAAAACTACAAAAGAAAAATAAATTCAGGGGGAAGAAAGTAATCACACTGGTTATGTAAAACTGAATGAGTATGAAAAGAAGAGAGATGAAACTTGTTTACCTACAAACTGTTAATTCATACTTACTCCTTCATTTCTTTGGATGGGGAGTTACATGCAGGTAAAAATGATGATGTGTTACTTAATTTATCCAACGTGCAGGCTGTTCCTATGGCTCGCACTACTAGTCCAGACTCTCCCTCCAAATCAAAACACTGCAAATAACCAACAACAGCATTTCCTCTCATTTCAAGCACCTTCAAGCCAATCTTCCTTTGTAATTCACCTACAAAACAAAAAGGTAAAGAGCTCATAATTGTAGTGAACTTCCCCTGTTCTCTTCTGTGGTCTTCAGCCCCTGCTTCTGAAATTGCCAACCAAGTCAGTCAAGCAGGAATAGATACAATCTTACATAATTACACCAAGCAGCTGGTCACAATCTCTGCTTCCTGTAACACCGTGTAATACTCAAGATCTGCAAAGGTTTTTCCCTTTTTTCATCAAATCTATCCCGACTGTCAAAGCAACACATCATTTCAGAAATGTTTTTCTCTGGTTTTTGTTTTCATTAGTTTTCCCCTTCTTTACTTATTTAGAGAGAGAAAGAGATGGCCAAGTTATGTGCTGGAACACACCAAAGATTCTAAATACTCCTTCATAAGGTTCAGACCAATACAACATCTTTGAAATCTCTGTGGGTAGGCATATGTAGTTTTTTATTTACAGATTTATTTAAGCATTTTTCAACCTAAGTCACACTTTCTGCTCTTTTTCAATTAATAGCAGGTACTATGGCAGCTTCAACTACAAAATGTAACACCAAATACTCCACTCTCACTGCAAACAAAACCCTGTCACTTCTCCTCTATTACAGACTGAAAGACTGTAACTGCAAAGCAATGATCTGCCATAGATGCTCACTTAGCAGGATGTTTGAAAAAGAAAAAACAAAAAAGTTCATTGGCCTATGTAGCTAGACAGCTAACACTAGGTAGAAAACATCTCTCTTCTGATGAAAATGAAAGGTTTCCAAAATCCTCTGCTAACAAACTCAAAACAGCTCTGTCACAGAGGATGGCCTAACAACGTCAATGATGTTAAGAAATGAAGTGGAATGAAATTATCGCTACTGCTTTCTAGAAGCTTGGTTTGAGAATTACCAGAACAGGTTCCTATTGGAAATTTCTTAACAGAGGCTGAAATTATACCTGTACCGGTCTTGAAAAATCTCTAAGATCAAGGTGGAGTATGAGTTTCTAGCTGAGTGAAAATTGCTACAGATTCCATTCAAGCCAAAGCTGAGACTGAATTCTTTTTTAGATATACAACACATAATATGACAGACATATGTGGAACCATCTAGGTCAATCACGGAATCACAGAACTGTTAAGAGTTGGAAGGGACCTTAAAGATCATTGAGTTCCAACCCCCCTGCCATGGGCAGGGACACCTCCCACTAGAGCAGGTTGCTCAAAGCCCCATCCAGCCTGGCCTTCAACACCTCCAGGGATGGGGCAGCCACAACTTCTCTGGGCAACCTGTTCCAGTGCCTCACCACCCTCAGAGTGAAAAATTTCTTCCTAATATCTAATCTAAACCCATCTTCTAGTTTGAAGCCATCACCTCTCATCCTATCATTACACACCCTTGCAGAAAGTCCTTCCCCATCTCTCCTGTAGGCCCCCTGCAGGTACTGGAAAGCTTTTATAAGGTCTCCCCAGAGCCTTCTCTTCTCCAGACTGAACAACCCAAATTCTTTCGCCCTGCCTTCATAGCAGAGGTGCTCCAGCCCTCTGATCATCTTTACGGCCTGTCTCTGGATGCACTCCAATAGGTCCATGCCTTTCTTGTGCTGGGGACTCCAAAGCTGGACACAGGACTCCAGGTGAGATCTCACAAGAGCAGAGCAGAGGGGCAGAACCACCTCCCTCAACTTGCTGGCCACACTTCTTTTGATGCAGCCCAGTTAGCCTTCTGGGCTGCCAGCACACATTGCCAGCTCATGCTGAGCTTCTCATCCACCAACACCCCCAAGTCCTTCTCCTCAGGGTTGCTCTCAATCCATTCCCTGCCCAACCTGTGTTTGTGCCTGGGATTACCACAATCCAGGCACAGGACCCTTGCACCTGGCTTGGTTGAAATTCATGCAGTTGGAATGGGCCCATCTCTCAAGCCTGTCCAGGTCCCACTGGAGGGCATCCCTTCACTCCAGCATGCTGACTGCTCTACACAGCTTGGTGTTGTCAGGAACCTCGCTGAAGGTGCACACAACCCCACAATCTCACATTCTCGTAAATAAACAGATTTCTTCAGGATGCTTTATGTGTGGGCCACCAGTATCAATGACTGTAATATGAAGCATTATATGACAAGAAATGAAACAGAATTGCTATGAGGTCTTTCCAGTTTTTTCCCTCTTAACCACTGGCATGAATAAAAATATTCATAAGATCTAAAATACTGACACCTGTGCTACTTTATCCACTTTCCCTATTTATGCAACGCAAGAGATATGCAAATGTTAATCTTGCAGACTGACATACCAGGGGAGCTATATTAAAGACCTCATTAAAAGCGAATTCATGTCATTTATGACAATATCACTTTTTCACGTTTTTCCTCAAACCATGCTGGCTTTCCTAACGAAGATTCTGAGTAACATCTCCATGACATCTTTTATGTTGCCCCACTTTAACTAAAGATCTCCGCACATGCTCACAAAACCCAACTCGCTTTTTCTTTTAGTGTCTTCCTTAAAACACTGCTGTATCTACAAGAAGCCTGACAACATGAAGAGCCCATCACAGAAATGAATCCACTGAAATGAAATGACAGAAATCACAGAAATGAATCCATCCTTGTATTCCTTACACCTTCAAAATGGTTCACCTCTATCAATTGTCTCTTGTCTTAGTGTGCAAGTACTCCAGAGTTGGGGTGTTCTGTTCTGTTGCCACTAAGACAGGAGGATCTTGGCTCACAACTGCTGTTCGTAAGCATCAGTAATAAAGAAAAACTAAAGAAAATCTGTGAAGATACTTGATACTGTGGAGAGATAACTAACTTTAATCACTGGTCTCTCCAAGAATTGCACGTACTCCCCCTGGAATAGATGCAAGGCAATACAGAAGTATGCTTGAGAAACAAAGAACCAATTTTGACTTCGAAAAGGTGGGATGAGTAAGGTAAGTTTTAATACACACTGCATCTGAGATGGTGTATAGTTGTTCACATATTTTGAAGTAGTTTGAAGAGGGTGGAGTAGTTTGTTATTTTAATTGTTTGAGTAAAAATTCTAGTAATACTCCTCATACGGTTAAGAATATCTTCAAGGAAGTTCCACAGGTTTCTCTGACCTTGCTAAAAGCAATGAACAAATTAGACAGCAGCATGGCCTCACCAAGAAGGAAGAAAATAGGTCAGCCATTTCGGTCATCAGTTAGGACAACAGAACCTTCATTTTCAGAAGACAATATGAAATGAAAAAATAAACTAAATTAATAGCAAATATCATAATACAGTCTTGTCTTAATCCAGTCACTTATTTAAACAGTGAATATTTTTAAAAGCACCAATAACCCTTACAGCCTACATGTTTAATACCTGACATGAGTGAAATAAGTCTTTGTCTAGCCTCATTTGACGCCCTCGGTGTACGAATTCGGTCTATCCACTGGTACTCTGGGTCTTCATTAACTACAAGTTCTTCCACAAATCCATGAATTATTACTGCTCTGTAACACTTAGGAATAGATGTAGCTGTTAAAAAAAAAATAGACATATGTATACATAAAAGACGTAAAACGTGTCTATGAGCCATGAATTCCAAGAAAAACATAAAATTTCACATAAAAAAAGTGATGTGGACAATTTCAGAAAGTAAACTATATGATCTTCTGTTAAAATGTGGACATACCCAAGCAGTTTTGTTCTGGGAGACCCTGGAACACTGATAAGATTACTGTCCAGTGTATCCGTCACAACAGGTACCATTACAAAACCTTTTCACTTTGTGCCTCTAACAGGATAAGCACCCAAAATAAACAATATGTGTATGCACATGTACTGAAATGCAACTTAAAGATAAGGGAGGGGATCAGTTATATCCATGGCTTTGAAATATGAGCAGTAAAAAATTATTAAAAAAAAAAAGCCAACTAAACAATTCTCTGCATTTGCCACTGACTTCAACGTCATTTCTACCGGGCTTATGCAATGAGTTGGTGAAAGAAGGGAAACTGACAGAAAATGTAAAGAAAGAAGCAAGGGGCAGAGTTTACTGTTTATTTAAACGTTTTTTCTTCTACTTACTGCAAAAAAACTTGACTCCACAGGATGACTGCCTAAATCTGTTTAAATCATTGAAGAGATCTACTTTCACGACCACATTGATCTCCCCACGTATACCTATCAATGGAAAAACATGAAAAATGAGAAGCTGTATCAGAAACTAATAAAAAACTAGTCTTATTAATTATTCCCTATTAGTAGTAATTATTGCACTTTCTAGTACCAATTACTTAGCTTTTCTGAAAAGAATGTACCAGAACATTGCTAGAAGCATGCGGTTCACATGCAGATTCTAGCCTAGGCTAGAGGAGCAGGAGACATTTCCTTGCCTCTCAGGTGTGCTCCAGAGGCATCTCAGAGGAATTTTCTAGTCCTGCCCAGCCTTTGAGGCTGAAGCTATGCAAACTAGAGTCCTCAAATTCCTGCTGCACTGAACAGGGCGTTAGAAGAATGATGGGATCAGGAAAAGAGAAGTCATTAGCCTGCTGACACTGCAATGGCCTCTGCTGCAGCATGCAAGCGCTCTCTCTGCTCCTTTGCCCTGTATCATCAATGCAGGAAGGGTATAAAATCAGGGTCTAAGCACCATGACTGTTGCAAGAAATTCTTGGCATAAAAGATAGAATCATAGAATNGGTGCTCCAGCCCTCTAATCATCTTGGTGGCCCTGTGCTGGACCTGTTCCAACAGTTCCATGTCCCTTCTATGTTGAGGACTCCAGAGCTGGACACAGTACTCCAGGTGGGGTCTCAAAAGCGCAGAGTAGAGGGGGAGAATCACCTCCCATGACCTGCTGCTCACACAGATGGGAAGTACTAACTTTGAGTACAGACGCCTTGAAACCGGAGTCCTGTGCACATCAGAAAGCTCCGACTCCCACCTAAAAGCTTTCACGTTTTCTCCTTGAAATGGTCTCAAAACCGCAGAAAAGCTGCTCTCTGAAGTTCAATCCAACAAGAAAATTTATGGTACTTTCTAAAACCACAAAGTGGCACCATAAATGGCTGTAAAATACTTTGGCTATGAGAAGAAACATATTTTATAAAATAGGGTATTACAGACTTTTCAGATAAAGCTTAATTTTGGGCCAAAATTAATCCTTACTTATAATGGAATTATATCCTCAGCACACAGCCATTCTGTTTTCATTTTTCTGCTTTCCTATTCTGAGCTTTTCTTCTTTTTCCCCACCCAGTAACAAAATCATTTTACATATTATAGGTTCTGACATATTGGGGACTAAATTTCTTGCTGAGCCTGATCTCTAGTGTCTTCAGAAGCCTTTATCATGCAAGTATACAACACTCAAACGAAAACATTACATTCATAGATTGACATTATTGCAATAAAGTAACCCAGATCTCTCTTTCAAAGTGTCAACAGAACGAAGCCTTTAGTTACGATAACATGAAATGTTTCAGGTTCATATATTTTCACAAATAATCATGTTAGGGTGCAAAAAAGCTTTAATAAAAATTTAGAAACATTGTATTGATTTCCCCTCCACACTCCCCAAGAACTTACTGCTCACCAAGGATCAAGATAATCAGAATCTACTACTATGAGCCCAGAACCATAAGCATTCTCATTTTACCCTAACAGAAAAAAGGTGAGAAATACTAACAATCTAGAAAAATGTTGAGAAATCCAGTTCCCTCTGACATACAAGTTGTACATATCCTGAGACAAGCATTAATATAATTTAACCTCAAAAGAAAATCTACAGTAAGAAAACGTGAATAAAAGGATAAGAAAAATATATGCAATATTTCTCAAAAAAACTCCTCAATATAACTGTTTTAAATATAAAAAACACTCTGCATCTGCTACAATGATGACCTAGTAAATACCATTATTTCCCAACGATGATTTATAATTAGTTTTTAACATAGTTATGTCATGTAGCTCACACTGGATAATGAACAAGGATGGTAATGGCAACCACACCAATGTTCTGCAATAACATATGCAAGCAGTAAACTAATTCCTGTAAACTGCCCTTGACTTTCTGTGCTTCATTAAAACCAAAGACAAAAAGGGTATTAACTTCATTTTTTCATACCTTCAAGATATTCTCATGAAATCTATCTAGCACTGAGAATATCTTCTTCAGGAAAAGGAATTTCATCCTCTACTTCATGTTGAAGATATCTCACATCCTGTCCCTCTATCTCAAATGAAGTTTATCCACCATCCCAGGAAGGCACACCCCAAGTGACTTCAGCAAAAGTATATTCTTTTAGTAAACATGTGGTAATTGCAAAAGTATGTTTGAGCCCTTTTTTATTTAAAAATTAATTTCACAGTGACTATTTTAAATACCACATGAAGATTTTTTTCCACTTGTCACAAGTTCTTGGGAAGGCGTTCTGCCAAACCCTAGGCTGAACTACTATACCAGAAATATTCTCATGCCAGAAATAAGGTAAAAGCAGATAGGAAAATAATTCTCCAGCTCCCAAGGCTAAAATTATTACCAATTTCTGAAAACAGCTTACATTGAAAGAAGACTGTAAGCAGCAGATTGCATCTCAAACAATATTGTTTTACTTTTAAATTAGGAAATCTTACCATGAATGGTATCATAAATTGGGAACCATCCTGAAATAACTGTAGCTGCTTCACTGTAGAGCAAAGGATCAATATCTATGTACACTTTGCCAATGGCATCATTAGCACTGTAGGTATCATGATCAAGAACTGTGATCTGGAGAGGCTCATCTTGTAGCTCTTCATCATCTACCTAGAAGCAAACAGCAACAGGGAAACCGAGTGTTAAAAAAAAAAGGAAATGCAGGGAAACACCGCTGGGGAAAAAAAAAAAAATGCAAGAAAGCAGAGAGTTGGTTATGTACAGTGACCTGACACAGATAAATCTGTAATTTTGATTTCCAGTACCAAAACAACACATTCACTTATTTTAATTTTACCCTTCACAGACTGGTGAGATACTGGAACAGGAGTTATTACTGGGAGAAGAACAGGAAAAGCAAGACTATAGCGATTACATGTTTTAAAATCCCACATGAGTTATTTTAAGTCACGTTGGATCACATGAGACATTAAGTCACATGGGACTGTCTACCCTTCTCTGCAATACATAATTTTCATTTAAAAAAATGAAAATTTCAGATAAAGCATCTCAAGGGACTATTATACTCCAATGTTATTATTGGTTCTCTTACCCTTCCATACTGGTCAGTGGCTTAAAAGACAGTAAAACATTTTATATAAATCACTGTAAAAAAAATTAGTACATGCACTTTCCTAAATAAATGCAATAATCCATCCCACAGATACCTCAACTGTTTGTTAGGACATGCACAGATAGACATACTGCAACTTTTCGCATCACAAAACAAGAATCAGATTTGCTAAATGCGAAGGGATGATGCATGGAACTGCTTGCAGAATTACAACATGTAGTCTTGCAAGAAAATCAAACTACACACACACACACACCTAGGATGCCTTAAGCAGTTAGTGTTTTTTCACTCTTGGAAATGTGGACCCCACACCCCTCCATGTTCCTGTTTAGCTCTTTCATTTCCCAAATCCATTTTTCCATGCAAAAAGATAGAATTTTGAGACTTCTGTTATTGTCAAAAAACCTATTTCTGTACGAACAAAGTTAACCCTCCACACAGATCAGCTCTTTCCCTTCCCCTCAAAAGACAACCCCTTGAATTTCAAACACACAGAACTTCTTTTTTAGTAAACATGGATTGCTGATTAAGAGATGCTCTTAATCAAGCAATCTGTGTTGATTAATATGCTGCCTAACCTATTTTATATTTGCTCTAAAATTTTTCTAACATCATCAGCTATCAAATCACTCATCACATATACTTATTTACAACCATGATTATATTGTGATATTATCTTTGCACACTATAAATGATTCAGTACTATATACTGAAGTGTTTTAACAATTACCTTATTCTAAATGCCATTATTATTATTATTATTTTAACTAATAAAAATGCAGTAAAAAAAAAGGTAAACATTTGTACAGGGAAAATGTCAAAAGACATCAATGAATTAGATTCTAGAAAGTAAGAAGCAATTACTGGAAAACGCTGAGTGCCCTCATTATTACATAAGGAAATGGCAAAAGAAAACATCTGACAAATGTGGTCCAAGCTCTTTATTTCGAAATTTCCTCACAGGAATTCTCCATTTTCTTATCTAACGAGTCATTATGTTTGCAATCCAAAGTAACATTTCACACAACAATTAATTTTATTTACTCAAAATTACCCCTTAAAAAAAAAAATACAAGCACACCTGCACTGGTATCTGAAAGCCTAATCCAGAATGCTATTTTCTCCCCACTTTCACGTCTGTCTTGTCTTTTTTAGTATTGCACAAAATAACATTTGAGTTGGATCCAATCTGGCAAGCTTTTATCTTTACAAACAGTCCTAATAAGCCAATGAGACATCTTTAACAAACAAGGTCTAATTGTAGATAGGTCTGCTGAAAAGGCTTCATGTGTATTTAAACAGAAATACACTTCACTCCTCAAAACTCATTTTCTGCCTGAAATGAAATTATTTCTTTAAGGGCATCTCAACCAGAGTGTCTATATAGAGCGAGGTCAACTCTTAAAACATACTTACTTCAAACTTGAACCACTCAGAATTCCACTGAGGATTAAGTGATTTGGGATACACATCTGTCTTAAATGTTGTATTTCCAAATTTTACCTAAAAATACAAGCATTGATTATTAATAACAAATATTAACAAATACATTTAGAAATTCATTAAATTTACACATTAAAATAACTTCAAATGCATACTTCAATAATATGAACAAATCCTTTTCTTCAAGTGAGTGGCTTTTTTTAATTGATCCACATATATCCATAAATAACTTTCCATGCATCAACAACAATTCCGATAAACCCGTCTCTCACTATTAAAATTGTTTATTGTCCTCCTCAATCAGTTGAGAGGTAAAAATATTACTTATACTGGCTATTCAAAGGCACTTGGTAAACTCTCTTTACCTTCTGTTTAGAAATACAGTGAACAGAATTATTCGACCTAGTTCATGTCCTATTATTGTTCTCTCTAGGGTTTCTTAATCCATTTTATTGACAATAAAGAAATATAAAACGATAGCATCAGTAAAGTTACTTTTTAAATTTAAGAAAATTCCCTGGATACACACCAGAAAATAACTGAAATCACCTCCATTAACTGCAATCTTGATATGCTGGAAACATATCAGTAAATTCAGAGCAGCAACAGGGAAGCATCTCATCAGTTTCTATTCCTTTCTTAAAATACAGAAAATTCCAGAAAGCATAAAGGCAAAAGGTTACATGGACTACTTATCTATATACATACCTCTATATATATATCCCTGTAATCTCATTACCAAAGATTAAATATTCTCCATACTTCTATTGATTAATGCTCCTTCAACCATTTAATAGCCTCTTTCAGGAATCTCCGTTTGGTACCCACAGGAGTCTATTTCAAGACAACCCCATTTAGGTTTTGGGAGGGGTTGGGGTTTTTTTAAGTGAAACTGAATTTCTTTGATGTTACGTACATCACAAAACCATGCAGCACAATGCAAGAACCTTTATTTCACCACAGTTTTCACTCCAATCCACTTACAAACACTTTTAGCTCTCAAAATAATTAGTACTGCAACTCATACCAAGTATCTGAAGGTATTTACAAATACAGAAAGTTCTGTTCTTGAATTTGTTCAAAATTCTTAAGAAAATAACAAGGATGTTGATGTAAGAGAAACACTGCAGTTAAAGCCAGTTTTGGCTTTTGAATGCAGTTTTAAAAAGTCTACATGGATTTTGGAGACAAAAATTTAGACTTGGCTTTTGAAAACCGTATAGAAATTTTTCTAACACTTCCACTCAAGAAAGTATTAAAGCCTTTACACATTATAAACACTACAATAAACACTTTACACAGTAATATGGAGATTATTTTGCTCTAAAGAGATTCTTCACTTGCTTAAGTACACCCAGATAATTTAAAAAGCCCTCAGCACTGTAGAACTGGACTGTGAGTTCACACGGAGCTCTGTATATATAAATGATGAATGTACCCCAGTCAACAGAACTCCGTACAGCATTTGTGACCAAAAAAAAACAACCCCAAAACCAAACATACAAATAAATAAAACAGCGGGCCCTGTTGTTTGATTCAATGAACAGTAGTGCTTTTTGAAAATAAGTTACCTCGAAGTAAGCTTTGAAGTTAAAAGCCAGAGTGGTAGGAAAACACAGGACTAAGTAACCTTAGTGTAAAAAAATAATCATCTAGCTATCAAAAGACGAATGCAGTTATAAGTACATACAGAAAACCAACAGCACTTCCACTTAGAACGTGCATTCGTCACACAAAGCAGTATAATAAAGTGATACTGACACTGCTTTTAACTGAGCTACTTTAATACCAGAAGCTGCCAAGATGCAACAGCCCAGAGCTCCACCCAATCTATTTTCAAGTGTTATCTAGGGAGTAAATTAGTTCTCTCGGAGCCTCAGGCAGCTATAACTGAACTTCTCCAGTAGCCAAGCTAGTTCATTAAAACTAGTAGAGATAATTGAGCGCTACGCTGCTGCCCACTGTACAGTACAAATTTAGAGGCACAATTACAGAAGAAATCGTGCTAATTTGCTCTAGATCACACATGCTGGCAAAGTCCAAGCTATGCATAACCCAAGCCAAGTAAAAGCTCTAAAGTCTATTTTATCATTTTCTATTCCAACTCTAGATTTATATTAGAAAATTTAACAAGGAAGTTGAAGGCTAGAACCAACTCGTGCATCAACATTACTTCAACTTCTCATTTTTATTTAAGTGAAAATGCTTTGTAAAGGTTTTCAGCTACCTTCCACTGAGAAATGAAACGATGGTACAATGGTTTCAAGCTTAATCTATCTTGACCTGCTGCTTTGCCTGCTCCACATGTGGAAAGGGTAGTTCCCACTGTCTTGCTAAGAAACAGTACTAAAAACAAGGCCTCATCTACATATTTCTTTAGCCTTATTTATGCCAAGACATTAATGAAACTGCACATTAACCCAACTGAGCAAATTGACCTTTCTGAAAAAAAATATTTTCCATTTTTTGCTAAGCTAGTCTTTAACTAGGTGAATTTCTAAACCTATTCTGTTACACAGCTCCTCAGATAGTGGAGCTGGCACAGATGGAGCAGAGTTGGGAACATGTAACCAACAGGAGAGGAGTCACTTCTCCTCAAGGCAGCAGAATACCAGGCCAAATGAAACTCATCTGAGAACTGCATTTCCTACTCCTGTTTTCCCTGTCTCCTACTAGCACACACCAAGTTGCTCTAGGCTACCTATTAATCAAATTTAAAATTAGAAATGTTTATAAATTAAAAACTGACTGATGAAACACCTGAAACCAAACACTAAAATATTAGTTAAGTAATTGTCATGTGTACTAAAATAAAACTTTATACTATTTAAGCTCCATTGAACTGCACACGAGAAACACGTTCCATTTTAATTCCACTAAGCAATTCCCACTAAGCAATACACTAATATCAACCCAATTTTTAAGCACCACCCAAATAAGGACTTACATACCCAAAATCTATTTTGATATTAATATACCATCAGGCTTTTAATTTATATAGTTCTAGAAAGACATTCTATCTGTGTACCTTAATTCCAATATCGTGCCAACCTCAATTAGTGCTTGAGGTACAGGCACGCATTTACATAGCATTTGATTTTGAACACATCTTTGCTTTTTCGGGGGTATTATTTCTGAATCTACAGAATGTTACTAAAATCATAGAATCATAGAATGGTTAGAGTTGGAAGGGACCTTAAAGATCACCAAGTTCCAAGCCCCCTGCCATGGGCAGGGACACCTCCCACTAGACCAGGTTGCTCAAAGCCCCATCCAGCCTGGCCTTCAACACTCCCAGGGATGGACAGCCACAGCTTCTCGGGGCAACCTGTTCCAGTGCCTCACCACCCTCACAGGAAAGAATTTCTTCCTGGTATCTAATCTAAATCTCCCCTCTTCCAATTTAAGACCATTCTACGTTATTCATATTGGAAATAGTGAATCATAAAACAAAAGGATCACGTCAATTTACTTTACAATCCCTTCCTCAGAAAGCCCCTATACGTCACCTGCTAACTCTATGATTGTAAAGAAGGCTGAGGTTACAGGCTTCTGGAAAAATAAAGTGATTTAAACACGTAAGCAATATTTAATAATTCTCCAATAAAAATCCCCTTGGAAAATACAGAATCACTATGCACTTCATGTGCTCACAGACACGAAAGACCTCCAGCTGCTCTGGCCACCTCTCCATCCTGCTTACAACCCATCCACCCATCCAGTCCTGACAGGGATCCCATTTGGCTGCCACACTGACCGGAGCCGCTCATTAACCACCTTCAGCCCAAGAGAGGCGGAAAAACAGCTGCCTGCTCCTACAGCGCCATTCAAACCCCACACGCCTGTCAGCTAAAGAATAATAATAAAAAAATCACACCTAAGGCTAAACCAGACGCTGTCTCAGACAACACCTCCCTAACAGGGGCTCCAGGGTGCCCCTCGCACCCTCCGCAGCCCCTCGGCGGGGCCGGCTCAGCCTCCGCACCCCGAGGCGGGGCTGCTGAGGGGGCAGCGGCCCGGGCAGCCCCGGGCAGCCCCCGGCAGCCCCCCGCAGGGGCGTAC
>VXBW01005306.1:1495705-1521246 GCA_013400375.1 Thinocorus orbignyianus
GGGTGAGGGGGCCGCCGGGCCCGCTGGAAACCGAGCCGGGGCCTCGCCTCGGCTGCTGTCCGGCCTTGTGACTGCGGGCCTGGGGCCTGGGGCGGTGTTACGAGCGCCTCGCCCTCTGGCTGGGCTGCTCCGCGTCCCCGGCCTGCGCCCTGCGCTGCTGGCCGGTGGCTTGGGCCTGCTCTGCCTGCGGCCTCCCTCGGGGAAGGAGCTGGTGGAGTCTTGGGCTTGAGGGCCTGTTAGAGGGGAGGTGCGGGACATGCCTGCGTTTTGTAGAGTCCTATAAAGGATTTAAAACCAAACCTCGTGGGTTTGGGGTTATTTTTCTTAATTGTAGACAAATATTTGCAGTATTTGAGGGATTATGAATAGATTAGATGGAATTTAGTTATCAGAAATAGGATTTGATACGGTTCTTGTAGCCAGGTTTTGACTTTTTGATGCCTGAAAAGCTCTCTTTGTTTTAGGGAATAGCGCTGCGGAGAGTTGGGGTGAGCCAGAGGAGCGGGGCTGGCCGGGAGTTCCATCAGGTGTATGAGAATACTTGGGTCATGGGTTGTCTGGCTGGTGTGGCTGGGAGCAGGGCTATAAAAGAACCTTTGTGTTTTGATTAAGCAGCCCCCAGATGTTGAGCCAAATAGTAGATCTGGTTGGATTATTTTCCCTTCTTTCTAATCTTACAAAAAGACTAAATAATGTTATGGGCTGGAATGTGATACTGCAAACACAAACCATATGACTGGAATACAGTAGTGTGTGGCGTAGCAAATTAACGTATAGAAGAGCTTTGGCTACCTGGCCTCCAGCTAGCTGCTTTTAGTCTCATTAATATGGCACTTCCTCTCTTTAACTTGCTTTGAAGTTACCTTTGGAACACTTTGTACTGTTGCTAGTATTCGTCATAGCAGAGTAAATGATGAAACAGGCTACGTGTGTGTTCTTTCCTCATCCATCCTTGTTTGAGTGGCATGAAATTGCTCCCAAGGCGGGATAGCAGTAAAGGGCAAAGACCCAGGAAGTGAATCAAAACCAGAAAACATGCCACTAACGCGTGTTAGGATTTTAGTTTAGGCTAGAAATATATTTTTTTTTTAATGGAGTCTCCTGATCTCACCTGCTTAGATGTTGTTTTGGCTCAGGCGAGTGAGCAGTTAGAGAGAATATGAACAGAATATTTAATTTGGATAAGAGTAAACTGAAAAGCGTAAGATAGCGATGCATCTAGCTGTCTAAGGGCATTTGGGCTGTGGCAGCAAATTAAAGCTAGTATGAAATAATTAAATCCCCTGAATTGCCCATGATGTGGGTGCTTGGTCCTCAGCACTGTTTCACCCTAAAGGTGGGCCACTGATCTGTTATGTTACTTTTTAACATAGCCATTCTTGTGTCTTAACTTCTCTATTAGAGTAGAAAACTACCAGCAGAAGGTGGGACTACAAAAGACCATTCTGACTCTTAAAGATCTCTGTAATCTTCCCAGACAATCCACCTCAATGCTTCTTATTCTCAGGCTTTTAAAAAATATTTTTTACTAAAGTTTTTTTCTAAAAAAAACAAAAGGAGGTGTGTGGATGATGTGATGCAAAACAGATCTGTTCTTGTCTTATCCACTGAACCTAGAGGACAGATTATCCCTTTAGAATTATTAGAAGTCTCTCACTGGATTAGACTGGTAATAACTGGTACATACTCTTAAGGTAGTTTTTTGGTTTAATGTATAGCATCTGAGCCAGTGGGGTCCACATGTTAACTGTCTGCTTTGGAAAATTTATCTCCTTTTTGTTTTGAATTTACAAATTGATTTAATTCATGGGCTCTTACATTATGAGAGAGAAGAGAAGAAAGAATTGTTCTCTATATTCATGCAAAGTTTTTCATGTTGTTTGTTGGGCTTTTTTTATGGACTTAGCATCTAACTTTTTTCTTAATTGTTTGAAATAAATAAGATTTAATTTTTCCATTCTTCCTTCATAGGTCTTTTTTCATACCTCTGAACGTTCTTTTTAATTCATCCTGAAGACTCTGAACAGGCCATGGTTTTTCTTAAAGTGTAGTACCTCAAACAGGGAATAAAGTTTCCGGGCAGCTTTCCCAGTGTTGCCTAGTGAATATCTCCCTCTCTGGGATTATAAAATACAGGGATTAATGCAATACATATTTCTTTCTCAAAAAAATTCCACTGAAAAGCTGGATCCTAGACAGAAGACTTTGGTAGTAAAAAGAATAGAAACAAGAAAACCTGCCTGTTTTGGAGAACCAGTTCAAATCTGTTTCTTAGGTACTTGGAAGGATCAATTAGGTATGCTTTACTGCATTAAGAAACCTACTTGTGTATTGTATCTGTCTTAGGGCTGAGGACTTTCTATACTGGCAGAATGAGACCTGTTTTTCCATAAATTAGTATGTTACTTAGCATGTTTTGTGCTAATAGTATTCTCGTTCTCTAGGGCTAGCAGGGATTTACGGAGAGTGAAAGGTAGGAGGAACTCTACTGAAAGTTTAGTCCAAGTACTATTACCTGAAATAAAAGCTCTTGAAACCAGAAGTAGTTTGGACAGGAGACACTGCTTTATTCAATGTCAGGTGCTAGGTGGAAATCCACAAATCTGGCACACCTTACTGGGGATATTAATCCTTTATTTATACACAAAAGATTCTCATTATTCTGCCTACCTAATACATAAGGTATTATGTATTAGGCTTGCATATTCATTAGGATGACTGAATAGCACTTTGGCGCACACATACTGAATTTTGCAGCCTCTGCAAAGCACTTGTGCACAGGCACGAGTCCCTCAGTGCTTGTTTGGGTAGGGATACCCTTCCTCATGTTATCCTTCTAAGGTATTGAGTCATCTCAGGACAGTAAAAGTTTACTCTGAGTTTGCCAGCTTCTTGAGGATGATAAGGATGTTCCTTGAAGTAGCCACAGCTCTGTCTTAATTTGTATAGAGGTACGTACTTTGACATATGAGAGAACCTTGAGGTGATTAACTACCTCTTGTTACCCCATCCTTATCGCTATCAGCTCAGTGACCAACTGTTTTTTCACGCAGTAAGATTAGTAGACTGCAAACAAGATCTTAGTTAGCATATAGTTATAAACAAGGCTGAGGCCTGTCTTTGGTAACAGCACTAGAATATGTAAAATATTGAAGGCATCTAAAATAGCATTAGATTTCCCTCTGTTTGAGGCAAATGATATTCAATATAATGGAAAAATGTGAAACTAAAGGTACAGTATATACTTTCTCAGTAATACGCATGCCAGAAGTTCACAAAAAATATTAAAAAAACATTTGAAATCTGACTTTGGAGTTTAGTATCCACATTATTTCTTCCCTTCTGCTTATACGTGATGTTTTAGCAGATTGTGACAATAGAGGTCATGTTTCAGCAAGATAACAAGTATGATACGTTTAAAGAACAGTGTTATCTTATTTGGGCAGATATTGTCATGTATTAAGTGGCATTGTAACCCAACTATGCAAAGCAAGAGTATTGCTAATTACAATATTAAAAACATCATGTGTGGAACAATGGGTGTCATAAAAACAGGGTAATTTTGTGTGGGGAAGTTGGGAGACCTGACCATGTAAATGTAAAGATCCATGTATTCCTTCTTTTCCAATTGTAAGCACAGTAAGATTTTGGTTTCTGATTTTTCTAAGCAATGTATGCTTGGATTTCCAGCAGAGAGAGTTTTCCTTTGTGATAGATGCGTGTGTTGAACCGTTATTTTGGAAACTGATACTGCAGAGAAAAGGTTTCCCCGTAATTCCAATCTGCTGACCCGTCACTTTAGGGTAGGTTTCAGTTATATTAACCTTTCTAGCCGCCTTCCAGGTACACATTGGAAGGTTGTATCGAGGCTTTCCTTAGATTACACCAGTACCTGAGATGTGGTGGGCTCTACCTTAACCACGGGGAAAAGAGCTTTTGGATTATTATTGCATTAAGCTGAACTGAACAAAAATGCATGAAAAGGGTTGGTTTGTTTTTTTTTATTTTGCTGAAACACACCAAAGAGACTTTACATGTTCTTTTGCTTATTAGCATTCACAGAAGATACTGACTTCATTTCTACTCCTGTTACTGTGATGAGTAGTCTTTGTATCAGGAGTCACTGTCAACCGTTATTAACAAAGCAAACTCTGCAGTGCGAGATTTTGGTTTCTGGAAAAATCCCTGGTATTTCTTTGTAAAACTATGCAGTTTCAAACCAATCCGGCTGAAATCCACAGGACACCAACATGAAAATATTTTTAATAATGCTCAGAGGAGTCCTGAATCCAGAATGAGATAGCTGTATGTATATCTATGTGTTCTTAGTAAGGGAGCCCTGCATCCCAGCAAAAGAAAGCCAACTTCTGCTGTGAGAGCGTGTGCTGTGCTGTGCCCACTACAAGGATTTAGACTGGCAAAATCCTGATTGCTACTATATATTATTGCCTGTATGTATCTGATGTGGCGTTGCAACCCCTAATTGCTCTGAGTAGATTAAAAGATATGGAGTGAACAAGGCTTCAGTACTGAGGTTTCTGATTTACACTGGAGGAGCTCACTGGTGTAAACTGAAGATTAATGTCTATTACTGTCCATGTGAAGAATTTTCTGCTACTGTAAGGGTCGCTAACATAGCAGGCGTGACAAGGAAAGAATGGAAGTCTGAGCAGGACGAATTAAAACTCAAAATAAGTACATGTGACTAAAGGAAATGTGAGCTATCATTGGTCAAGTTACCAGAGATAGGATTACAGACAATTAAAGAATGACTAAATTATTGGGAGTGTTTAGAATCTCTAGTTCCATTGGTGAGACCCCATTTTTTGCTGACCTGTGATTGAGAACAAAACAGAAAAGGCCCTTGGCCTTGCAGAGAAGTGCTGTATGTGAAGCAGGAGGGTGAGTGTGGGCAGGCTGCTGTCCTCTCTAATTGTCACCCTGCTGCTAGGGCAGCTCCCTGCCTCTCTCCCTGGTCATCTTCACAGGATGGGTGGAGAGTGCCCCTGGAGACTGCTGTGAAGGCGGGCAATAAATAGTTCATTCTCACTCTCAGTTACGTGGGGAGAATCTTGCTGGCTCGGTTTTAATGACTTTATACTACTTTGCCTGAAGCTGCATTTCTCAATAATGCTTCTTATTCTTGATGCTGTGATTATTAAGTGAAAATCAGATTATCATCGTAAGTGATTTCCCTGATGGAATTAAAAGTATGAGTAGTGGTATACACAGGTGGTTTACTTGTGTCCTGAATCTATTCAAAGTCATTCCCAGGCTGATGGAACTAAGTTGAGCTGACATTGGTGATAGATGATAATATAGTCTATTCTTATATATTATATAGCAAGTGAGCACAGAAATTATTTGGAGACAGAATCTTGGAATTAATTTCTGGAGTTAAACATTGCCAGGAAATTCAAATACGGTACTGGTGGTACAACAGATAGTCAGACTCAGATAAATGTGCTAATATCCTATAGCATGTATAAAAAAAAACCACCAACAACTTATCCAATGAAAAGTCTTTAATTTCAATGGAATTCTAAAATATTGCTGTGCAGATGTAGTCAATTGAATGAAACCTGGTTGTCCTTTGAGGAAGAACAGAAGCCAAGAATTATTCTTAAGGCTTACATTAAGAAGGTAACATAAGGCCCAATATGTCTTAGTCCTAAAATTATGTTTCTGAATTGTTTATGTATACTTGTTTCCTGGATATCAAATGACAGTATTTCCTTTGGAAATTATCTCAACGCTTATTCTTTTGAATGTGACATCTTTCCAACTGTCCACTCAAGTCAATCTTCTGTTGACTTCAGCAGTTTGGCATTTGTAAGCAGCTTGTAAAAACAGAGAGCCACCAAAATATTCCATTTCATGCTATTATTGCTGTATGAAGGTCTCAATTTCCTTATAGGCTTTAAAAAAAAAATTTGGAGAAAATAACAGGAGAATATACGCAGTTACCTACTGGGGGAATCAAACAACTGCATCTGATGTCATGTTCTCAGCTGGTAATTGGATCTCATTTATCTTTCTTACAGTTCTGTGAGGAAAATAACATTGTATATGACTTTGTGTGCTTTATGAGCAGTGAGTGGCAATGGCATAATTGGGCTATCAGTTCACAGAGATTGCAGCAGGATGCTGTGTACACGTGCTGTAGCAAAGATACTGAGTTACAAGCAGTACAATAATAACAGCTATTCAGAGTGCTTCATGCTTACGAAGTCCTAGTTAATTAGTCAACACCTAGTTAATAATTTAATTAAATGTAATTGTCAGCAGAAGTGTTTATATCATTAGAATATAATTAGTCCTTCAGTGACACTTTCAACATTTCGCCCTTCCTCCTTTTAGGAGTTGAGACAAAGGAAATATTTAGCTGTGATTGTGGTATGTATTAGACTTAAACAGTTATTAAAACAGTTACACGTGCTGGGGTTTTTTTAATTCTGCTCAACACTGGTGATGTTTTCTTGTTTCTGTATAAATGTAAAAAACCAAGTTATTCAGGTCTCATCCCAAAACATGGAAATATTAATGAGTGTGTATATTTATATATTGGAATTGCTGTCAGGATCAAAGACAATGATCCTGAAATCTGGAAGTAGATTAATGCTTATTAAAGCTGTGATCCTTGCAATTTGTCTCATCAACAGCTATGGCACAGGCAGTACGTACATACTGCTCAGCAGGTCAGTCTGTGTCTCAAAGGAGACTATTTTAAGGAGAGTAGCTGCATGATCTCTCTATAGAGTAGTCTTCAAGATCCTTCACAAGACATGCAAGTTATTTCCTGGTGCATTAAAGAGATTAAATTGGATTACAATCAAAACAATAAATCTTTGTATTCTAAAACATGGAGTGAATACAGTTCTTAATAACCACATGATGCTTTTGCTTCTTGCGTTCCATTTGGAATAGACATGATGATGCAAGTTATTAAACATTAAAGCTTTTAATGTATAGACAAGAAAAACATGTTAACAAAGGAAAACGCTGAGTTCTGTTTTTCAGCAGCATGTAGGGCCTTACGTTCGGCTTCTTGCAAAAGTGGGATGCAGGCTTGTGTCTACAAGGATACTCATTTGCTGTCAAAACATCTGATATAGAGGGGTTCGTACTGTTTATTTTAAGAGTTTGACTCGTGCCAAGCCAGAGAAGACAGAAGAGACTGATGATCTTAGTTCTGTCTCCTCCGTGAGTACGTGGGAAGCAGAAAAGCTAGAATCTTAAGCTAGATTAAGCTAGATTAGAACTACTCTCCCTCCAGGCGCCCAGTGATAGGGGAAAAAAGGTGACCAAATAGAAGAAACCAATCTTCTTACCCAGGGAAAGGGGGTGGGCAGGAAGCCTGAGTTCATTTTGTGTTTTCTACTGAGAATGTGCATTGCATTGTGTGATGTGGTGAGAGAACGGTGCTGCTGCTGCTGCTACAGGCTTTGAGGTTCTGCACCAGGGAGTTCTAGTGATAAAATCTTACGCTATATAAGAAGTTAAAAGTAGAAAAGAGTCTTCTTAGCCGTGGCTGATGGGTTATCGGAGCAATCACGCTGACTGCTTCTAACAAAGCAAATCTTTTTTTAGTCCTGTTGTGATTCCTGAACACGTTCCTAAGTCAGAATGAAGTATCCGTGTGTGAAGAGCACACCTGGGGTCAGAGGGAAGTATGCATCCACAAAGAATAAAATTTCAAAACCTTGAGGATAACTGGAGCCCCACAAAGCACACTTTTCAAAAAACAAAAAACACAGAAACAACCCTAAACCAAAACACCTCATTTATATTTAGCCATAGCTTCCTATAACTGAATTGTGCCCTGATGAAATTCAACAAGGGCAAGTGTAGGATCCTGCACCTGGGGAGGAATAACCCCCTGCACCGGTACAGGTTGGGGNAAGCCAGCAAGGCCTATGGTGTGCTGGGGTGCAACAAGAGTGTGACCAGCAGGTCGAGGGAGGTTATCCTACCACTCTACTCTGCCCTGGTGAGGCCCCATCTGGAGCGCTGTGTCCAGTTCTGCCGCCCCCCCCAGTTCAGGAAGGACAGGGAACTGCTGGAGATGGTACAGCAGAGGACCACAAATTTGATTAGAGGCCTGGAGCATCTCTCTCAGTCTAAAGGGCTGAAGGACTTGGGTCTTTTTAGTCTGGAGAAGAGAAGATTGAGGGGGGATCTGATCAACACCTCTAAATACTTGCAGGATGGGTGTCAAGAGGAAGGGGACTATCTCTTTTCAGTGGTGCCCAGTGAGAGGACAAGAGGAAACAGGCACAAACCTGTGCATAAGAAGTTCCATCTAAACCTGAGGAGGAACTTCTTCACTTTGAGGGTGACACGGCACTGGAACAGGCTGCCCAGAGAGGGGGTGGTGTCTCCATCTCTGAAGACATTCAAGACCCGCCTGGACAAGTTCCTGTGCAACCTGCTCTAGGAGAACCTGCTTTGGCAGAAGGGTTTGGACTAGATGTTCTCCAAAGGTCCCTTCCAACCCCATATCATTCTGTGATTCTGTACGGTGGAAAGAAGATGGATGGTCTCACTACTGACCCATTCTTAATTATCAAAGTGGAATTAATCCAGTTCACTCTCTTGATTATTAGCCATCGAAACAACCTTTTTATATTCACTGCTTGCCACCTTCTTAACTAAAAACTCTTGTAGAGGAAAACCTGGCTAACTGAAGTAGAATCCTGTAATCTCTTCTCGTTCTTTGAGTACTACCTTAATTCATTCCTGACAGCGTTGTGTTCAATGCTGCATTTGACCCTGTTATCAGCAATTTATGGGGCTTTTGAAGTAAGAGGACAGTGTCTTCAAACTGCTTTCAAAGTACAAAAATTCTCATTCATCAAGCTTGTTCTGCCTTTCTCTGCTTTTATGTACATGAGAATTACGATCGTCACCTTGGACTGTCTTGATAGCAGCTGAGGGAGGTACTGCTTTGATTTTATTAGCAAAGATTATAATGAACAGCACAACTTGAGAAATATATGCTGAACACATTACTTAATTATACATAATAATTCTGTAAAGTGACAGAGCATCTTTCAGTGCATGAAAGTTAAATACAGACCTTAATTAGGCAAGCCAGGAGATAAAAGGTCACATCAGGCATGGACAGTGACATCACCTACCAGGGTGCTGTCCCACAGCACCCAGAAAAGAGGAGCTGAGCTGGTCTAGGGTTCATTTGGCAGCCTAGTAATTAGCAATCAGGTCTGTAGTACTAAGGCACGTTGAAAGCCAAGACAAGGCAGGAAGGAAGGCCATGATCTGTAAGGATGGATGCAGATAACCTGCCAGGGCAAGGACTAAGGAAGGAGCAAAGCCAGGGAGCTGAGCACCTTTCCAGGGGGACACAGATGCTGCAGAAGCCACGGGTGAGAGTTTTCTCACCACTTCAGTGTTTTCACAAAAGCCATACAGCTGTGGCACTCGTCTTGGATGCTGACAGCTAACGATTGAGGGGAGGTGGAAGGGATTTCAAAGGAGGATTGGAGAAGGTGGGTACAGTTTGGTGGGGGCAACTGGAGCTGGTCTAATTGTGTTGATGCAGTCAGTGCACCGAGGAGAGGACGCTGTTAAAGCTGGAAGTTAAGGTAAGCAAGCTAGTAGCTAGCACCAAACCATCTAGCAGCTGGGAAAATTCTGCTAAAATTAAAAATAAATTCATATTTAAGACACACTACTGTATTTTTAAGGTGCAACAAAAAATTCTTCTCTACAGTACCTGAGAAGATTTTTTGTGCATGCAAGTATGTGATTGCCATCCCGTAAGAGCTATATCCTACAGTTTAGGCTCTTAGAGTGAGAAAGATCTATGCTATCTTACCTTTACCACATAAAAGGACAAAGAACAGACCTGTTTGGGCTGATTTTGATGGTCTGCAAGAGACAAGGAAAAATAAGAATATTCCAGTATTCTCCCTCCTCATTTTTAGATATACTCACTAATTTTATGTCTTAATTTCACACTACTAATCTTGCAACGTCTCACAAACAATTTTATTATGTGACTCCTGAACCCTCCAGTGAAAAAGGCAAGCACAATTGAGCTAATCAGTTCGCAAAGACAAGCCTCCATGTAATTTCTGCACACGTTAACTGACTGAAGAAGTTGTTGCAAAGCATGGCCTTGATCTGTGTGAAGACAAGGCCTTGGATTTTTGAAGGCCTAATTCTCACACAGCTTCTGAACCCAGAGAGTTAGCTGCTGTCACCCGTAGTGTCATATTTTATCCATGGCCTTCCTTTGCAGTGATTTTCCATTTATACCAGAGATTATCTCAATGCGTTGTGTAAGTTCCAGTGCTTTAAATCAATTGATTAATCACTTCATCAGCCTTCGCTTCATTTTGGAGGATTGTTTTGAAATGAAGACAGACCTCATGTTATTTTAACCTTGTTATTGTTCACGTGCATGGAGAAACAGCTCGATAGCGTTGATCTTCAAGTTTAAAAAAACACAAACTGTCTTGGGTAACATTTGAGACATTTTTCTTCTGATAGCTGCTGTGTGAGATCTTGCGTTATAAAAATACACGCACAGCACTTGGTTTTGGTTTTTAGGTGTTGCTGAGATAAGACAATGCATGGACTATCCCGATAGATGAGCTATACTGCAAATCGCCTGTTTGAACTAAACTATAGCCACTGGTACGGGGTTCATAGCTGGTGGGATATAACTTGTAGTCTCAAAGCTGAGTTGGCGACCTGGGGGGAAACTCTGCTGGAGGTGGAGGCCAAGGCCAGGCTGGATGGGGCTGTGAGCAACCTGGTCTAGTGGGAGGTGTCCCTGCCCATGGCAGGGGGGTTGGAACTCGATGATCTTTAAGGTCCCTTCCAACTCTGACCATTCTGTGATTCAATGATAAGTGCACTGCTTGTTCTCCACGGGCAGTGATTCTAATGCCTGTGTTAGTAGGTGTTTTAGATGCAGACCTGTGATCTGTTTGATGGTCACGTACTGTGATATTCTTCTGAGACAGGAATTCTTAGCTTGATGCCTCAGATGGACCAGAGTGTGAGCAAGAACTAAAAAGCTGAGGCAAAATCTCTTTGGGAGTGATGCTACCAAAGCTAGGGGAACTAATAGAAAAATATGGAAAGGATGACGACTCCCCCTGTAATTTCATAATTTTGTCATTCAAGTACGGCAAGTTTTTTTTTGCTCATTGGTAATTGCTAGATAAGCATAAAAAACTGTGTCCATAGACACTTCTTGTTATCTGTGTACAGCAAAGAAGTAACAGTTCTGTCTTTAAGATGCAACCTTTGCAGCTATGATTTTTTCCAGTCTTGAACCGAGGCTTCATTTTCAGAGCGTGCTGTTACAGAAGTTATATTTCAAATCCATCTGAATGGCTCCTAGAGAATGAGGAACCATCAGCTCATAAACCAGATAAATCTCACTTTTTCCTTTTCTGTTCTTGGTGGCTGTGTACCTTTTCTTCTACAGAGTCACTGGAAGGTACTTTGGTACGTGGTAAAATGCAGTCCTCACTCATGGCTTTGTTAACTGGCAACACCTAAACTGTAATGAATGAAATCAGGTAGTCAAAGTTAGTGCAGCTGGAAAGGAATTTGGAAAAAGAATCACTGTGTTTTAGTGTCCTGGTCTGAGGTAAAACAAACTAATTCTCTGCTTTACAATTTTACTTTTTTAGCTGGGCCTCTTCTAATGAACTAAGCTCTGAAATTAACAGCACGTTGTTCAGAAAACTGTTCGCTCTCACAGTGACAAGACCTGATTATACCAAGGAATGGTGTGCAGAGGCCCTCGCTTATGCTTATTGCTAGAACAACCGAGGTCAGGGAATTTCATTATTTGCCCTGTTGAAGGGTTGGAAGCAGAAAAGCTTATAGAGGTCACACCTGTAGGGAGCAACGGACAGGACAGGTGACCCAAAACTGACCAGCTGGGGTATTCCATCCCATCTGCATCATGCTCAGTATAGAAGCTGAGGGATAAAAGGGTCAATTCGCTTTCTTCAATGGCCGATGTCTGAGGAGGACCCTGCCTGTTCACCTGCTTCTGACCCCAATCCGAGCGTTCCTGACTCCAGATCTGGAATCCAGCTCGTGTTTGTGACTTTTCCCTGTGCCTGCTGGCAACATGATCGCCATCCTGTGAGCTTGATACAGTTTTGAATATACTGCTTCTATTTCATTATTTTCTTCTTATTTTCATTTTAGTATTAATACTTCATTGAAGTAGTTTAGTTCATTTTAAACTCCTAAATCTCTCTTCCTCTCCTTTCTTTTTCCGGGGAGGAAGGGCCATCTGTCATTCTGGTTTTGGTAAATTTGGCTGAAACCACAACATTTAGATAAACCATGTCAGATGACCACATGGTCAGATACGGAGAAGTATCAAAATTCTTAACTAGGGGTGGGCTGGATGTAGCCTGGGCTATGCTTCTGTGCATAACCCTTCTCATTCCGAATGGCCATGGCTGAGTACACTAGGAGGCTGAATTTAAAGTACAGCTAACTAGCACTCTTAATCTCCACTTCCCTCTTGGATGAGAATAAACACACAGGAACGTCTGGTATTTCTTACAGATAATATACTACCCTATATTAAGAAGCCAGTTTTTAAAATTCATTATCAAAGAAGGCAGAGTTATCAAGTTTCTTGTGATTTAACTATGCTTGTTGGGTTTGGTTTTGGTTTTGTTATGTGGGGTTTTTTTAATTAAAGACATTTCTTGTTCTTGTTCCTATTTGAAGGCTGTTTCAGAACCTTCATGCATGATCAGAAATTTCCAACTAGAACTTCAGTAGGAGTTTTTGCCTATTTTGTGCACACCAATATTATTTTTTAGCCTAAATGCATCTTTTCACTTTGGTATGCACCTGTCCAGAGACATTTGTGATGGGTGGTTCTGTCCACACACAACTTTTCTTGTACCGGGTGGAATTAGCCAAGCTCTGGACTTCTCTTACAAGAGAATGGGAAGGTCCATTTACCTAATCATGTTGTTATCCTTTATCCACACCTATTTCGTTTTTTAATATACAGGATGAGAATTGTACGCGGTACTTCAGATGAGGTCTCGAAAGTACTTTGTACTGTAATGCCCCTACTTCTGTACCCCATGTACTGCTGCGTTTTTACATAATCCTGATAAGATTATCTTGCCTGATACATCCTAGGATTCCTTTTGCCCTTTCAACAAGTGTATTGTCTGTGTACAACAGGCAGGTTTGTAAAAGGGAATAATGCCCTGTCACAGTGCAAGATGAAAATGGAGGTATAGAAACAGAAAGCTAATCTGTGCGTGTTCTACACATGCAGCACCAGTTGGTGCACAGCTGGGCTTGTGTATGTAAAAAATACCAAGAATTATGCAGAACCCTCTGAGGACCTGGATTTCCGCAGCAGTCCGTGAAGGGCTGAGGAGCTCATTAAGGGAGTGAAAAGGCTCAGTGGTGGTAGAACTCCCCCTTTCTCTCAGATGTCCGTGCCCACGTGCAGTAGCCTGTGTTCTGAATACTCACGTAGAAATAAGTTCCAATTCTTATGGAGCGCCAAGCTAAGAAATGAAAAATATACTGAAGATGGCTACATGAATATTTTAACGTACTTTTGCATATATGCACAATGCAATATGTTGTTCTCACTATGAATTTCTGCTTGTGTGTTTGCAAGCCTTGTAGGTTTCCACAGAGGATGCCAAAAATAATCTGATGACAGATGATATCAGTAGTCCACTCTTCCATTAGCAGCAGTATTCAAGAACTAGAGGCTTCCAAAAATAGGTGAACATATTCTAATAGTCCCTAAAAATATGTACAGTGCAATAATAACTTAGTTTTGAAGAAAAAAAAATCCCTCCTGGCTTTTGCCAATATAGTTTATACCCTAAAAGTATACAATTTAATTACCCTTATCTTAATTACCCTTAACTTGGTACGTGCATTAACTGCGGGTATTATTATCAGCCATAAAATTATTCAGCCACAAAATTTACCTAAACTGCCCAAAGCGCTATTTTCCATATACCTGTCTCAGTTAAAAATGCTTTTCTTCAATTTATTCTAAATTCGTTGGACATAAGTTTTATTGGCATGAATTCCATGTTTTACTGATAAGGGACATAAATGTAATGATTAGGTTTTGAGAAGTATTTCTATAGGCTGTGTGTATGGAAACAGCTTATCTTATTTTTGACATGCCTGTACCGCTTTCACTCACCTTCTGTCCACACAGAAACACCTTTTGCTCACGTAAAACTAGAACTAACTTGAGAGTTTTGTAAAATTGGGTCAAAGGCACAAGAAGGCCATCTCCACAGGTGCTTTTGGGCTTCTTGCAGCTGCTTCTTGAACTTTGAGCCTAAGCTTCTCTATCATGCAGTCTTTCCCTAAAATTATTTTTTTTTTCCCTAAAATTAAAACTGTGTTTCTTAATATAATAATCAAGAAAAGCAAGCCTAGTATTAATTGCATTTAATTTTCTAACCTTCTGATATTGTTTACACTTCCGGCACCTGCATCGAAAGTGTCCTTTGTTCTTGTATTTGTGTTCTGCTCTGTGATCCTTCCCATATGAAATTCAGATTTTGCCAGAGCCTTTTGTCCAGGTAAAACCTCTTATTTGTGAGCTTTTCTTTCTAAAATAGGCCTCTCTCTCTTTATGGAGACATCTAATGAATTATGGGGATCAGTTTTGAACTGGTGGCTGAGGAGAGAATGCTGAAAAACACCACAAAGATAAAAAAGTGAGAGCTGAAATACACTGGAGAAAAGCAAAACGCCAGAATATTTCTGGAAGCAGTTGAAGAATTTGCTTTATAGAAGAGTAAACAAGGGAGATGTTATTGTAGGAAAAAATATTTTCTGCCAGAGGTTTGGGTTCTGGCATGAACTTTCACATACAGACATGATTAAGGAGAGCTTTTCTTGGTGGAGAAGTTTTCCTCCATGGTAGAGGAAAAGAAAATATCACACTGGCAGACAGCGAACTGCTAATAAGATGTGATCTTAAATTCATCAAAGGGGTTTAAAAGATGGGTAGTTTGGGATTTTTTTCTTTTGTTTTTGTTTTGTTTTGGGGTTTTGTTTTGGTTTTTTTGTTTTGTTTTGTTTGTGTTTTGTTTTTTAACGGGTTCTGAAGGTTCAGACATCTGGGTTTATTCTACTTTCTTCATCACAGGCCTTCGTGTGGTACTGGCTTGTGGGACAGGATCTGGTTGAGGCTGTGGCAGAGCTGGTTTGGGGTACTTTAGAGATCATGTGGAAGTTGACCTTGAGCCAATGACTTTCTGTCACTTAGCAAAAGCAAAGCAAGACAATGATTTATTGAACTCGAAGTGACCGTCACAGAAGAGCTATCTTGTGAGTTCCACTTGTCCACTGCTAAGGATCTATGAGTGGTATCGCAAGTATTTTTATAAATACATAATTCTGGGTAATTAATCCATGTGATTGAAGAATCAATCAGTCTACCTTTCAAACATTCCTTCAGTATTTCTGCTTTTGTGTGCACTTGTGTTTTTTCTACCACTTAAAGCTTCTTGTTCCCAAAGACAGTGGGAAAACAAATTCTTGGAAAGGTAAGCAGGGAATTCAGTGTTTGATGAATACGGTTTTGGACTCATCGTAAAAAGACTAGTAGACAGCTTTTAGTATAGTTCTTGGCGATACAGTTGATTACATGATCAATAACTGCAAAGTAATGGCTTCCCACTATTTTTTTTTCCTCAGTGTAGGTAGCTGCTGGGGGGGAAAAAAAAAAAAAAAGGAAAGATGGTTATCAGGAAAACCTATTAGAATGTAACCCACTTCAAGAGAAACAATCTCCCAAGTTCCCTGCTTTTTTGCATGACAGTATTACTTGTAACAGGCATTCCAAAAAGCTGCTGACTGCCTACTTTGGTTGCTCTGAGCATTCCTTTAATTCTGTAGATTAAATAAATGCATTGTTGCAAAGCATGAGACAGTGATTTTATTATTACAGAAGAGGGAGTTGGATTAGAAAAAGTTGTTCCCCTGAGAAGTAACACCTCCAAAATAATCTTGCAATGGGGAGGAAAAAGAAAAAAAAAAAAACAGCAAAATGAGTGATAATTAACAGAACTAGTGGACATGCTGTTCTTTAAAAGTTAAAGATGTACATCAGTTGGAGACAGGATATCAAATATCAGCAGAGAGAGCAGCAGGAAACTTTTTCCACTGGATGAAAGGGATAAAAAGAAGAAAAACAAGTCTCGGTTGCACTAACAGCTGACTAAGCTCCTGACATACTCAAAGCACAGCCAGTTGTAATGAATACCAGGGAAAACAGTATATTCTAGAAAAAAAAAAAGGAAGAAAGAAAGAAAAAAGAGAAAAAAGAAATATAAAAAATGCTGTTCAAGTTTAGGAACTTGAAGTCGAGATAAAAAGTCAATCTCAGAGCACCATTGAGGCAGAAGATACACGGATTGCAGTCAAAGAAAACGCTGCAGTTGCGACCTGCTTTCGAAAGCTTTTCAGCTGTACTCTGAGTGAACCCTCAGGCTTTTGGGGTTGTGGGCTGGGAGGCCCAGCTCACATAGAAATGCAGAATTCCAATGTGTGAGAGAGAGAGCCAGAGGCTTTACTCTGCACCTCTGGTGCTTTGGAGAGGGAGAGGGGTAAAGCCTAAAGCCGGAATGAATTTTTTTTTTTCCTTTTCACATGTTAAAAGCTTTGAGGATTCGAAGCAGCCAGAACCGTTGTCACGTCTTCATGTGTAAAGCCTGCAGAGCTGAATGTGCTGCACAAACCAAATTATTTTAAGGAAAGATGAGAAAGAAACAGAATTTAGGAAAGCTGGTAGCGATTAAGAATGTGTGTGCTTACACTGCAGTGAGGCTTCCAGTTCTCTTTAAAGGTGTTTTGATAAAAGTTAAACTCTGAATTCCGCTTGCACTGGGAGCTCCTAGTAAGACGTGATGTTCTTGTAGTAGCAACCTTGTAGCAACAAGTCTTGCAGCCTTTCTCCTTGATTACTTACCCCCTGGCTTGCTTCCTGCCTGTTGTCCAAGCTGGCAGGAGTCAGGGAAGCAACTCTCCTCCTCTGCAGTCCCCTGTGCTCCTGTGGCCCTGGAGTGCTACGACCCTATCAAGAGGAAAACAGAGACTTTGGCAAATGTTTGGCCCTTTACCCTTGGTATATTTGTAATTGGTTTATTATATTGTATTTATTTTTTATCGTATTACTGGTTTACTTTTCCAAGGGGGACACGTAGCTTTATTATCCCTGAACTTGAAATGTAATTTAATTAATGTTCCAAGCTCTCCCTTAACAAAAATACAAATGAAGTGACTAATTCTGTCATTTCCCATGCTTAGCAACAGTTGAAAACAGAGAAGTCTGAAAAAGATATTTACAGCCTGTGATTAAATATCAGGCTGTTCTGAGCCTTTCTTTACTTATGCCCACTGTACTTCTTACGGCATCTTAGGCGGCTTGCCAGTCTTGGGAGTAAATAAAATCAGTAGGATAAATAATGAAATAAACAACCTGTAGGAGTCTGAAAAGCAGCTCAAAATGGTGACCTACAGCTTGTAGGTTCAGAATGGGAATGTGAGTCTGCCCCTCTGATTTAGATTATGTACCTGGTTTAGATGAGATGTTAGGAAGAATTACTTCACTGAGAGGGTGGTCAGGCACTGGGACAGCCTGCCCAGGGAGGTGGTGGAGTCACCATCCCTGGAGGTATTTAAGAAACGTGTAGATGTGGCACTTCTGGGCATGCTCTAGTGGCCGAGATTGTTGGGTTGGGAGATTTGTTTTGTGGGGTTCAGGTTTTTGTGGTGGCTTTTTTGGTTTGTTTGGGGTTTTTTTTGGTGTGTGTATGGTTGGACTCCATCATCTCAGAGGTCCCTTCCAACTATGAAAGTTCTGTGATTCTGTGACACTCAGCTTTGCTTTTTCTTCTACCCCCTTGAGAGCAGGCTGGTTTGCTCCGGGGGGAGGGGGATGTTGCCAGGCCCTGGGGCACTTGTGGGCTTTAATGCCCTGCCCAGCTTCCCCAGGACCTCATTTCAGCCAAACCTGCGCTGCTCCTTGGTTGGGATGGTGGGATGAGCCCTGCCCAGGAGTCCCCAAAGCCCCTGGACCCCCCAGGGCATCTCTGGCCACCCTGAGGAGTGGGTGGAAGGTGCACCCTCAACTGGGTGTAGCGTGAAGGCAGCAAGGGAGCGGCACTCTGCTCTGAACTTTAATCCAAGCCCATGTGACTATACAGACGTACGTAGCCTGTTTCACTTCATTTGGCTCCTAATGAAGTAAACTCTGGTTTGCCTGGTGACGGCAATGGAAGCTGAATGTGCTGCTCAAAGGTTTGTTCCTCCAACTTAACTGATTTTAACCAGGCTGGTATACAACAAAAGAAGACCAGAAGGAAACAGGAACCGGCTAAAAACATCTCCACACCCCCCCAAAAAATGAGCAAAAAGAAGCGTGTCTGTTATAGAATGAAAAGAGCAGCTCCAGAACAGGAAAAGTACTGCAGAACCATGGACTAATTTGGGGTGCTGTTACTTGTTGTTTGGATGCAGTGCAAGTCCTTCATTAAGGAGCTACATACTTCTACTTTACCAGTGGGAGAAGACCAAAGCATGAGAGCGCTACATGAGAAACAAGGCAGGGGGATCAAAATAAAGGAAAAAAAAGGCAAAGTCTGAGCAGGGGATACCAAACAAGGTTATACTATTTAATTTTAATCCAGAGAAACTGGGATTATGCACCTTTCAAAAGTAAAGGGACCTCTCCCACCCAGCTGAGTGGTGGCAAATATAGGGAAATAAACCAGTTTATTCCATCAGCAGCAAGAGTGTGGATAAAAGCTTAGCTTGACTATCCTTTCTTTCAGTGAGAAACAGCAGTGATTCTTTCCACTTGTTCAGGAATTCCCAGTTACAGGATTTAAAACTATCTCTGTGATTGAAAGTCCCAGTGAAATTCTAAAGTCGCTCCTCCTCAAGTAATTAAGGGGGGACAGACACAAAGTCTGATCATGTTAACTTTAGTTCTGTAGGAAATATACCGTGAACAAGGATGGAAGTAAGGCTTAGAGAAAAGATCCACACATGGGCACCAAGAGAAACCATCCAGCTTGGAGTCCACTGGGCACACAGGCCTCAGAACACAAGCTCGAATACTTAGGGAAAGGCCACAAGGACAAGAGTCCTTTGGGTTATCTATCAACTTGATGTAAAGGCACTAGATAGAAGCATGATAAAGCAGCATAACTTCTATGGGGCTTTTTAAGTCCTTGACTTCTGCAAACTAGCAAAAAAGTTGCTGGGAATGGTGT
This sequence comes from Thinocorus orbignyianus, assembly GCA_013400375.1. Classification (NCBI taxonomy): domain Eukaryota; kingdom Metazoa; phylum Chordata; class Aves; order Ciconiiformes; family Thinocoridae; genus Thinocorus; species Thinocorus orbignyianus. The sequence goes on from VXBW01005306.1 coordinate 1,515,004, forward strand.
TTTGTACGGAAGACACTTACACCAGCTCAGTAATTTCTTCTCTCACTGGCACAGAATGACAACCATTTCCTGCTCCTTCCTTCCCCTTCTCCCTCTCATCTCCCCTCTTTGCCAACCTTCTTTGCCTTTCCTCTTTCTTTATCATTGATTCAGGTGTGAGTTTTCAGTCATTTATATGTGATAACCATGCTCTCAGTCTCTCAAGATAATTCTGTACATATTTTTTAATTGTTTTAATTTAGTTCAGCTAACTCCCTCCCCCCTTCCCCCACTGCTTTTTATGCTGTAGAATTGATTAGAGGTTTCACTGGAGAATACAGAATGGCCTTCTGATAGTAACTTAAAAATAAGGAAAAGCATTCTAGGCTTCTTTTACAAGCTTATATAATACTGAAATGCACATTTGGTATCGTCTTTGTTCACAGAGAACTTTTCACAGTGCTGAGGTTTATAACTTCATATAAGGATGTTTGATTTGTCAATAAAACGTTAGAAAAGCTTGAATTTCTAAAAGATATAAAAGCCATTAAAATCCTCCTCTTATATTGCTGCTGGTGAATTTCTTCTTGCATGCGAGGCACCCTGCATCTGCTTAAGTAGACGCTTTTTGGGTACTTATACAGTATGTGCATTTGTTGCCCTTGAGAAAAACACCAGGACATGGTAAATTATTGGACGTGTGTACAGGTCAAGTTCAGTCAGCTTGTAATTACTCTTCCTGTTTTAATATACAGATGTGTCTTATTAAAATAAATGCAGACACCGACCTTAATTATGATTTTGTACTGCTTTATTTAACCTGTATTTTGAGTCATCTAATTAGTACAAAGATTTTCTCTTATTTCTTTATACCCAGTAGCTATAATGTTTTATAAATAGCCCTAAACAAATGTACAGTTGAGCCCCACCAGCAGGGAGACATCACAGAATTCCTTGCTAAGCTGCACATTTTGATTTAGCACCTGCTTAAGCTTAAACCTGACTTAAGCAGCTTTTGTCTCTTCACCTGAACTGAGATTAATTAACATGCCTTTTTGTTTTGCTTAGTTTGTTCGGCTCTCCTGCAGGACGTTTAACCTCCTCATGGTGGTTCAGCCTACAGTTCATGGACCCGGAGCCAGGGACAGCACGTAAGCAAGACATCTGTGTGTTGTCTGAAGAGGCCTTGGAGGCAACCAAGCCCGTTGTCCCTGATGGCCAGACTTAACACTAGAAAATTCTGAGGTTTCCAGGTGAAATCCTGAAAAGCTGAAAGGCCTAAACTATTTCCCATGTAATCACATCTGTTATCACATTACATTACACCCTGCACCACCCCCATGTTGGAAAAAATAGGGGTTAGATAGTCAGGAACTAGGTTATCACATGGAATGTGTCCAATGAGTGCCACTAATTGGTAGCCTACTAGAAAATTAAGCCATAAAACTCCAGTGAGCATTGAGGCTTTTACTCTGCTACTGTATGTAGCCTTCAAAATACACTTGTAAAAGCTATAACCTATTATTCTGTCAAGCGGCTTGCACAAGAGAAGGGGTTTTTGCCATTTCAACAACATACCAAGCAATATCCATCTTAAGGAAATTTGTAAACTGTCAAGATTTTTATAAAATAACCTATTTCAAGCTAGTCTTCACCAAGATGAAAATGAAATCTGTTTATAGAGAACAATAAACATGACAGAACTATCAACTTTGTGTGTTGAGGGCCGTTGCTGGTAAATCAATATGGATGCTAGGGCACCAGGCACTCTAAAAATCGATATAATGAATAAATAAATAAATAAATAAATAAATAAATAAATAAATAAATAAAAGAGTTGAATTACAGTTTAACACTGTGCGTATAGAGATGTGATTCATCTTGACACAAATAATACATGCTGGATAATCAACAGAGATGACATTCTTTAAAGCACTGAAGAAAGCCTGGGATCAAAGGACTAGACTAGAAGTCAAAAATTATTTCCAGGCCCACTGACTGACTGGTTTAATGGCAGGTTTAACCTTCTGATGACTCAATTTTTTGCATTTGTGAGATTAGGACAATAGAAAGTATTTTGAGACTCTCTGCTATGCAAAGTGTTATTAAAATTAATTATGGCTTGAAGGGGTTGCTTTCCCATTTATAGTCACATTTGTACACTGAGTTATTCTGAAGCAATTACCGAATTACTGGCTTTGGAAAGCAGCCAGGAGAACTGCACCTAGGAAGTTAAAACTGGTTCTGAGCCTGATGTTGCTCTTTCCTTTGCAAAAAAAAAATTTTTTTTTTTTTTTGGAGCTTATAAAGCATCCTACACTGCCCTAAAGGCAAGCTGAAAAAAAAACCCTAAGAACAAATGAAATGTCACAACCTGGTTTCTGATAAGCAGAAAGAAAAGAGAACGGCAGGTCAGTCAGCATCCAGAACCACCTGATAGAGCTCAGGACTGGAAAAGAAATACAGCAACCTGTTTTCTTCACTTCCACGTTGTATACATGTATGGTCAGCTTTAGGATTACTTTAATTTAGTATGGTTTAACTACCATATGTATCAGACATTAAGAGAAAACATACTCTCTTTATTCCTGAGCCCTTACATCAGGTAATATCAGGTCATTGCAACAAGAACTCTGCGGCTGATCTGAACACTTCATAGCCTGTGAGGAACCCAGTAGAGTTCTTATTAATGAATTTCACAGTCTGGTAGGGTACAAGTGTCAGGAGAGTGGAAAGGAAAAAGAAAAATTAATTTTTCAAAAGGGAAAAAATACTTTTCTTGGAAACTTGAGAAAGAGCCCCAGTCTTCAGAAGGTATTTTCTGGGGTTTGATTTGAACTCAGCAAATACTTGCAGGAAACAAAAGGTAAAAAGAAAGGAAACAGGATGAACTGTTATTCTTGAACTGTTTCAAAACAGGAATTAAGAATTCCCAATGCATTGTGAGGACAGGCAAAAAGTCTTTATAATATGATCAGAAAGACAAAGGTGCTACTGCCTAAGCATTCTTGGTTCTTTCATCTGTTTGATAAATACTTAGTAGGCAGAAGTTCAGTTCCCTTAATTCCCACACAATCTAAGCATGATGAGCACTCCGACTTCCCTGCTTTTATGTACTCACAGCCAGCTTCTGGAAATTTAGGCAGACTTGGGTAAGTTAGCAAGGCTTCCCAGAGTGAACAACTGAAAGATTCTGGTAGGAGTATTATGTTCAGCAAGATTTAATCTGTTTAGACCAGTTCTTGTTGAATTTAACATACAGAAGCTGGAGCAGTCAACCTTTGACATTTTATTTGAACAAAAATGTCACTTTGCCCTTAATCCATAAAGAAGTCTTAGCTTATGATCTACCAAACCACTGGAGCAGAAGCAGAGGGCACCGTGTATCACATGCTTGATCAGACAGAGTGATATGGTACTACTGTGGTAATACTAAGCTACAGGACTGAACAATGTATAAAGGTGAGTGTGTTTAAAGAAATATTTTTTTTCAAATAAAAAATAAAGGTTTAACTTTCAAAATGTCCTTACATTTAAAGAAGAAAACATGGAGTGGGCTGATGGAAATCAGGTGACATGTAGACAGATTTTAAGAAAGCAGAATATATAAAAGACAGATGCAAAAAGAGGGTAATAAAACTTGAAACAGTTTCTTCCAGTGAACAGATTTAAACAAAAGCAAGCCAAAGCATGTTACCACTAGAAATTTACTCAAGCTGTAACATTTAGATCTGGAAATTTTATGAGATTCGAAATTTGGCTCAGACCCCCATAGACTTACCTGTTCACTCCTTGATAGAAAGAGGCTATTAACGTAGAATAACTAATAAAACCAAACCATGAACATTAAATTTTCATTTAAAATGCAACAGAAGAAAATTTTGTTTATTGAACTCTCAAACAGGTAGATTCCTGGCTTTAAAGATTTTAAACAGTTGGTCACAACCAAAGTTTAGATGGAAGAGAATACTAAGATTAACAACTAAGATGAATGAAAGAAGATTTAGGAAGGAAATCACCTGATAAATTGTTGACAGAGTATTCCACATGTTCAATTGTGTCTCAGGGTAAAAGCTTTCTCCTGACCTGTCTCTATTATCTCCCCTCAGAGGAGAGATTTAGATTAGATATTAGGAAGAAATTCTTTCCTGTGAGGGTGGTGAGGCACTGGAACAGGTTGCCCAGAGAAGCTGTGGATGTCCCATCCCTGGGAGTGTTGAAGACCAGGCTGGATGGGGCTTTGAGCAACCTGGTCTGGTGGGAGGTGTCCCTGCCCATGGCAGGGGGCTTGGAACTTGGTGATCTTTAAGGTCCCTTCCAGCTCTGACCATTCTATGATTCTATGATTTAGAGTAACAGCTCTTCAGGGAAGAGACTAGCCATTACACTGTGTGCATGGTATTTGTGTCTTAGGTTAAGCTAATAAACTTGCTTTATTACAGAGGAACTTCTTGAGTCTGCAATGCCTCCTACATGGGAAGCAGAGAACCTGTCAGGAGGATGGCACTTGTATGAATATTATGCCTAGTATCAAAATATTTCTTTAAAAGGATCTTTTGTTCCTTTTTTTTTTTTTTGTTTCCTTGATTGGTAAGATGCAGTGGTATAGGCTGGGCTCTTTTTTTTTGACTGAAAATAGCTCCACTTTGATGGTTTTCAGTATAAAACAGGAAAGAAAAAGAAAAAAAGAAAAAAGGAACATAACTGCTCGTGAAAAAGATGACATAAAGGGTGACCTTTAGAGAGCGTATAGCTGTGTAGGGCAACACTTTCCGTGCCTCTGGGGCCCACAAATAACACCAGACTGCAACCACCTGAAGGGAGGCGGTTGGCAGGTAGGCAGCCAGCGGGGGGAAACAAAAAAGGTGGTGCTGCGAAGGCCGGCCCTGGAATTAAAGACGACAATTAAAACCGCAGCCCATAACCTAAGAGCCAGATTAAAATCAGTCCTTTGACCGGCGATTGACCGGGCGGCGCCTCAGCAGCCGCCGGCCGCATTCCTTCACGCACGGCTCGCCCGGGGGGAGAGGGAGGGTGCTCTCCCTGCTGCCTTCACCCTTTCCCCTCCGCGGCCACCGAGAGATTTTACGAACCCCCCGCCCCAGGGCCCGCTGCCGGAGGGCGCTGAGGGGCGGGAAGGCAGGTGAGGTGCCTGAAGGAGGTGGCGGTGGCGGGCAAGGCCCGCTAGGCCCCGCCCGCTCTCCCAGGCTGCTCCGCGCCGCGCAGCAGCTGAGGGAGGAGGGTCGGGGGAGGTGGAGTCGCTTTATCGAGAGCCGAAGTGGAAATTTACCCCCCCCCTTCCTTCCTCAGTTGCTGGCTTCGCTGCGGAGAGAAACCAGCCAGAGCCTCTACCGCTTGAGTCCGACCCGCCGCCCGGCCATGTCCAACTACATCCACGTCCCGCCCGGCTCCCCGGAGGTGCCCAAGCTGGACATCACTGTCAGCGAGCAGGAAGGGCCTGGCTGCCGCCAGGGCGCCCTGCAGCTCCTGCGCCGCCTGCGGCCCCACTGGAGACCCGAGGAGGTGACGCTGCAGGTAGGAGGGAGGCCGGGGGCGTCGTGGGGCTTCGGGCCCGGGTCCCTGCTGGGGGGATGCGGCACCTTCCTGGGCTTGGGGAGGGAGAGAGGAAGGAAAGGGGGAGGAGGAGGGCGGGCGGCCATTGTGCGGGGGATCTGCCGCCTCGCTTCCTTCCCCTCCCCCCTTCCTTCCCTCCCTCCCTCCCGGCTCTCCCGGCGCAGCCCCCTGCGTCGAGCCCCATTTGCCAGGCAGGCTGGCGGCGGGGCGTGTCGGCGCGGCAGCATCCCCGGCCCCCCGGCCTCCTTCCTCTTTTTCCCCTTTCTCCCTCCTCGCTGAAACTTGCCTCCCCCCCTTCCCCTCCATTAGGCCCTCTCTCGGCCGTTAGGAAGAGAGCTGCCGGCCCGGGGGCCGAGGGCTGCGAGGGGAAGGGAAGGAGGACCCGGTGAGGTTCAGCCTCGCCGGGTCCGCACCGAGCAGGGCGTGTTCGTATAGCGTTGAGGAGGGGTATGGGGGCTTGCCCCCTTCCCGGGGCAGAGGAGGGGGCTGCCGGCCGGCTGCCGCCCCGCTGGGGCCGTTGAGGTAACGGCCGGCGGGTTAACGGAAGGGGGGGACACCCGTTGAGGTAGCGGCCGGCGGGGTAACGGTCGCTCCCTTGGGCGCCGTTGGCCCCGGGGCCCTCGCTGGTGATAAATAAAGATAAATCGATGGCTCGGGTTCCTCATGAGGTTTGGTTTGGGTTTTTTTGTT